>APFE030359577.1:0-15265 GCA_000404065.3 Pinus taeda
CTCTTCCTCTTGAACACACATGGTCATGAGTTCATTGATTGACCATTTGTCTTTATGTGTGTTGTATGAGATTTTGAAAGGTCCATATTGGTGCGGAAGGGTGTTCAAGATGTAGTGCACTAGGAAGGACTCCGATATATCGACCTCGAGTTTCTTCAATTGAACCACAGTGTCCCTCATCTGCATGATGTGCTCGCGCACACCTTTCACACTATTGAGTCTTAGGGATGAGAACTTCATGATTAAGGTGCTTGCTAGTGCCTTATCTGAAGTGACGAATTGATCGTCAATGGCCTTCAACAAGTCTCAGACCTTTTCATGCTGATCAATGGAACCACGAATACCAGTTGAAATTTTAGTCTTGATGAACATCATGCTTAGTCGATTGGATCGCTCCCATCGTTCATAAAGCGTGATGTCTGCTGCAGTGCTGGTATTAGTGAGTGCCGGTGGTTCATCTTTCCTAATAGCATAATCTATGTCCATCCACCCCAAATGAAGGAGAATCCTCTCCTTCCAAACCTTATAGTTATCTCCCTTAAGTTCGGGAATGTCACAACGAATTTCAGAGAAATTTACAGGTTGTACTACTGCATCAAAATTAAAAATCACATGCTTATGTTAAAATTGAGGCTTAATAAAATTTCATGTTTTACCAATGTAAATCATGCTCAAAATTGAATCTAATGACATAAAAATTGCCTGTGGGCTAAATTTTTAATTCAAGCAGATTCAATTATTCATTGTTTTGAACTTTATGATAAAACTATTAATTCATAACTCCTGTGGGTAGGTTATGAAATTTTATCCTAATTAATTAGATAAATATAATAAAAATTCCTGTGGGATAAAATTTATTATATTTAGTCTAATTAACTACAATTTAATGTCTAAATAATCTTTATGTGATCTAACTAATCAAAATATATAATTTTAATTAATTAAAGATGCTGTGGCTATTCTCTAATTAATTAAAATTATATAGATCACTAGACATTATTCTTTGCATGAATGGCATAAACAAAACTTAACCAGTAAAATTAATGTTTACTGAAAGGAGTAAGTCAAATTGACATTTTAAATAAACTCCATATAACGTAAATGACTCCCAAGCAATTGTTTAATTTATAAACAAAACCCGGAGATTGACTGAAGCAACATTGATCTACTTTGCACTTGCATAGCAAATGTAGTTCAAAGGCTAGATGGCTTGACTTCAGACTTCATCCTTAAGTTTATAAATCAAACAAAAAATATACATACATGTTTAATTAATTTCATCACAATCTTTTACTTTGCCAAAAAGTATGCATTCTTTAAATTTTCCAAAAAAAATTCCTTTGGCAAAAAAAAAATTAAAAAAAAAAATAAGACTGAATTCTTAAATGATAACAACATGTATAACCAACTCCATATGTTATAACATATTTGTTATAAATAAAAACCCATATAAAATAATTTATATGGTTCAACTAATAATTAAAAAATTATTTTAAAAATTATCACATGGCGAAATTCGTTTACCATGTTGGTATGTTAATGTATATACCTTTTTTTATTTTTAAAACATATGTATACCAATATAATTCAAAAACCCATATAAAATGATAGGTCTCAAAGGATATTGACTTGAAATAAGAATTTTATTTCACATTTGCATTTTTGACTAAACGTGTGATATTCAGATATCGCATGTGATTTCGGCTTCCTAAAAAAAAACTTGATTTCACAAAAGTTATGGAACACAAGTATCAGGAAATTAACATATAATTCAAAGCTTATTATCTGAAACAAAGTAAAGGATGCCTCTAAATATTTCTCAATCGCCATTCCCTGATCAAGGGGCAATGATGAAATATTGCAGAAATTGGAGGTTTTAAGTTCTCTCCACAGTTCAGTTTGGTAATGATGCTGACACCGTTGCATCATCATAAAGACAAGAACCATAAGCCAAAACAGCAACCATCCACTAACCAGAACCATGATCGGCAGGGGTGGAACCATGAAATAGATTGCATGGAGTGTTTGCCTATCACAGTTCAGGGAGAACGTACAAATCATTTGACAGTTCCATAGTTTCACCGGCTATAGGGTACCAAAGGAGGGATTTATTTGTAATTCAAACTCAGTAACTCCAGCCTCGGGGCAATGGATTAAGCCTGATCCACTCTCAATTAAAAAATGATTCACAACGAAGTCTCAATCAATTGGATCTTCCGATTATCCATTTCTAGTAAGGTATTACTGTGTACGCCCTCAATATATACAGTATTTGTAAGGGTTTGAGGTTAGGAACAAAACAACGCAAAAACAAAATTGCAGGAACATCTAAAATCCTCTGCATGGGCATGACAATAATTCTGGTCAATTTACAAAAGAGCCAATGTTCGCTGATTACAGGCACCGGTTTAAAAATTGCAGGCAGAACAAGCGCTCTGAGGACCAGACAAGAAGATTTAAGCTAATCTAGAGCCAGATTATCCGCACGCAGTGGCCTACCTAAAACTGGTTTCGGCATAATGAGAACGGGAACCAACAATGGAAACAGCGGAGGCAGTGGTAGCGGTGGAAAAATCAAGGGCAAATTAAAAAAAAAAATCAGTCGAAATGCACTTTCAATACCAATTGATTTAACACTTACGGTGAGGTCAAAGATAAAGGATCTAATTATGAAGCAAAAATTCTGAGCATGCTCTCCAATTTGCGTTCACATAACAATACGCAGAATACATCAAGGCAGAGGTACACTATCGCTCTGATACCAAATGTAAATCATCTACAACGATTCTAAGTTTTCTAAAGAATCTCAAAATCAAATATATAAGTCCAGGAATACCTCCAGCCATTGACGTTGTTGATGATGCTCCTACTGCACAGTCCACTTGCTTCTTCACTTCAACAACACTCCAGCTTCAATCCAAGCAAAATAAAAATCACAGAAAATCTGAAGGCACTTCCAAGCTATGCTCTCTCAGCTAGATGGTGTAAGCAACTGAAGGGAATTGAGATGCTAGCTTGGGGACCAATCAGATGAATTTATAGCCAAGCTTCCATCAAGCTTCTAATGGCTATGTGTTAGGTGTTTCACAGGTCAAGGTAGAGAACTCCAGATGGAGTAATGGACCACCTCAGAAGCTCCAACTAGAAAATTAATTAACTGCAGTTGATTTCCTTAATTTAAGGAAACTACTGCAGTTGGTTTCCAAAAATTAAGGAAGGACTGCAATTTACTGCCATAACTGTAGGCAATAGTTGGAAAACTTTAATGGAGCTTAACATTGACAGGATACAAGATGCACCGCAAAGGGTGGAGATCAGTGTATTGCTCTCCTCACAACCCAGCTTTCATAAGCACTGCTCCATCAAAATTGGTAGATGCCTTGGAGCAAAAGAAAAGGTGGTCTAAAGGAATGTTAGAAGTTTTCCTCAGTAAAAATTTCCCACTATTTGGGGGATATGCAAACTTGAATTTCCTGCAGAGACTTGTTTATATCCATATTTGTTCCCATGCTCTTTACTCCATACCACTTATGGTTTATGGACTTCTTCCTGTAGCCAGTTTGATCCTCGGCAAACATTTCATTCCTAAGGTAATGTTTACCTTACTCAATATATTCCTCCTTAAGTTTTTCTCATTTAACTGCGTTTAAATTTCCAATATCATGAAATTACAGGGGCAATTGTTATGCGCATTAATTATTTCTATACTAGCTATGAAACCCAGTTTTGATTATAAGATACTAAAATTGGAGAATAGCCCATTGCAGGTATTAACAGTGGAATTCATTCCCTTCATCCTTATCTTTGGCTGCAATTACATATTGAGCTTGGTTCAGAGCAAATGGTTAGGCATTTATCGGACTCGGCGCTTGGCTGTGGCTCACGCTCCGACTCGCAACAGAGACGCCCATGGCTGATTATTACCCGTATTCAAATTTATATATTGGGTATGTACGTCCCTCTTCTACCAAAGATTAAAGCAAATTATAACTAAATTAATGCTCCCTCTAATTCTGTAGAGACCAAGCCCATCAATAAGTAAAGGCATCAACCAGAGAGATAAACCGATTATCTATGCACATAATGACCATGTCAAATGATAAGATAGAGCAGAAAACCATTCTCACCATGAAGGGAAACGATAACCCAGTATAGTGTATGCCGAGGAGATAGACGTGCAGTGCAGACATCAGAAAACCTGAAACAACCTCACCCGTCCGATGACGAACCAGAATAGTATCCGTAGATGAAGATCAAGTACCGAGGCTAGGATGGCCAGCTGGCGATAAAAGCAAGATCCTTGAGGCTACAACTCCCTTATTGCAAGGCGGTGTATGCAAAGCCGAACACCTTGCGATAAATGCAAGGTGGCAAAAACGAAAGGTGGCACATGTAGAAAATAATACGAAGAAAGTCAGAGCAATTAATCAGTGCAATTTATCTTTACAATTTCTTTTGGTATACGCAATCCAGTGAAGAAAGAAACAACGCCCTGTATAGTGAGTCAGCGTTCTTTTAGTATACGCAATCCAGTGAAGAAAGAAACAATTCCCTGTATAGTCAGTCAGCGACGCACAGTGCTGAGGAAATGACTTTTCAGTGATAATTAATAACAAACACTGAAAACGAATATAACTTTAACAATGCACATAGAGCTGAGGAAATGACTTTACAGTGATAATAACAAACACTAAAAGCGACTTGCACTGTAGAGCTAATCAGATATTATTTGATTTTATAAAATCGATTTGCGTACAAAAAGCATCCCCTATGGCTTTCTGAAGCGCGGTGTTGAAAGCGAAAAAAACTAAGAAAACTAGCTACAATAAGTCGTGAAAAAAAAAAACAAATTCGTGAAACATGACGGCCAATGTGTCATTCCGAACACTTCACTCGACTTAGCTGTCCGACGTGGAGAGATTGGCCCTCCACATGAGCGATGAGAGATGATACACGCCTCGAGTATTAAAATTTTGAGCACAAAACGTCCTGTCTTAAATTAATTAAGCTTTCATGGTATGCTTTCTTATTAATTTACTTTTAATTTTAAGTATGAATTATTATTGCATATAGATTTATAGGTTTTAGTTTGAATAATTGGTAGGAAGAGTGTTACTAGCTAAAATCAATTCCATTATTTTACTAAATATAAATTGGTCCACGGGAAGCTCTAAGGGTCCTTCACAGGTCTCATCCCCACCCACAACTCCTTTGACAGAGAACACTGATGCATGGGATTTTCTCTATGCAGCGGTCGACGAAGTTGTCAAGCTCGAGATGTTTTCTTGAATATGGGAACTTCGTTCAAACCAATTGTTGTGGCAGACCCCGGTAGGGACTATCGGCTGCATGCAGCACTTGTTATATATTGGAATTGATATTTGTAGCTTCCGATTTCGATTTCTCAGTGTCAGCTAAATTGTGGTGGTTGAATGTCGGTGAAATTAAAAAAATTGAATGTAGCTAGAAAAATTGGCCGAATGATCAGTAGAAATTGAGAATTTGTATAGAAAATTAATGGCGTGAAATATTGACACTCTTAGTCATGTTCAGTTCACCTTTACAGGATGGATGGGTTGAGCTATTATTTTTTTAAAGTGGAAATGATATTTTTTAAAGTTGAAATGGATTCCGCACGGTTAAGAATCCTTGAAGTAAGAAAAGCATTGAAGCTTGATAGTTGTAACCCAAAATTCAAAAACTTAAGGCTAAACCTAACTTAATTGCATATGGCTTGGCTTCAACAATTCCAACAACCCACCCACTGCGAAATGCATGAATCCACAGAGAAATATACAATGCTTTGCTTATAAAGATGGACTGGTGATTGTTACAATCCAACTAATAAAACATAAAATCCCTACTAACAAATGCAGTTACACTACAACTTAGTTATAGCTAATTAATTTAACAAGATATGGAGTGGTGTAGGTTAAAATGCATGTTACAATCCATATTGTTTAATTTAATTTAATTTGTATTTTTTCTCATCAATTAACATACTTGCCTACAAGCAACAACACACTTTTAATTCATTTTACTTAAAAGTTTTTCCAAGTGGCCATTCCTTGGAGACCAAAGTGATTACACACCACTTACCTAATTAATTCTACAAAAGATCTAGAGAATGTGAAATTTTTTAACTTCTAATTACAATTTGACAATGGGATGGTGATGAATAACAAGTACAATAAATATTTAATGAGAATTTGAAATGCTCAACCAAAAACCTTGCTATGAGTCCTCCAGGTTGCCATATAATCCTCCACGTTTTAGCATGAAAATGTTTCACAATGTAAACAAATATCTAATGACAATTTGAAATGCTCAACCAAGAAACCTTGCTCTTATTCCTCTAGGTTGTCATATATTCCTCCATGTTTTAGCATGAAAATGTTTCAGAATGTAAACACACATTTGTTTCATAATGATATTTGAAACTAAATTTTAATTTCATTTTCTCTAATCCCAATACATGGAGATAAATAAGAGGAACACTAATTTTCTAATCATGATTTGGTGAGAAAATAATTTAAACAAGGTTTAAACAAATGATTTAGATATATAAGGAAGTTATCACTTTCAATTTCATTCATTGATAGAGTGGAAATGACGAGACTATACTATCATCTTTCAATTTAGAGCATCTCATCAAAAAAGTTAATTAAAAAAAAAAGATTAAAGTGGCCATCGCCCTAATTAAAATATATTTTTTGAATCCGAAAGTAAAATTTTAAATATAGGAAAAAGTTAATTCAAAAAATGTAAAAATATAAAAAAAAAAATTGGAAAAAAAAATAGATTATTAAATAGATAAATATATCTAAAAATAGAAATAATTGCTATTTTGAAAGAAAGATTTAAAAATAAAGAAAGAGAATTATTATTATATTAGAAATATTCGATACAAAGGAATAAAATTTTAATTTTCAAAATATTTTGCAGTTATTTAAAAAGATGGTGAAAAATAAATTAAAATGAGTAAACGTAAAGATTGAAAATAAAATTATTAGTTAAAGAAGTTTTAGATTACTAAAATATTAAAATATATATTAAAACAAGCTTTGTTATGACTTTTAAACCTGGTAAAAAGAATTTAGTTAAATTGGTCATTAAAACTTCGTCAAAATAACATAATGATAAGAACTGCAAACTAAGGAAATAAAAGAACCCATCAATACAAATAGAAATTTTAATTAATCATTTTAATATTGAATAAGGAATTAATTTGGAAAAGGGAGTTGAATTACAAGGAAAAAAACTAACTCTATATATATAATAACAACGTGAAACACAAGCTAAATATCACATTCAAACACTAGATATGAAAAAATATATCTAGTTTAAAAATAAAAAGTCAAAATTATACATATAAACCTAATGTTATAATATTACCATTTTAATTATATAAAGCAATGAAAATAAATATTCTTAAATACAATTTGTTCATGCTGAACTTAATACATAGTTTATTCTCCTTTCAAATATAGGTATCTTCTATAAACTTAATAAATAGTTTATTCTCCATGCAAACATAGGTATCTTCTATGGATACATCTCCCAAATAATATTAGAGAAAAGATGATTAAGGATGTTTATAAGTAAAACCACTTATATCTAATTAGGTCCCTGCATCTGTAATAATAGAGAAGCTGGAAAGGAGGAAGGCTAAATTCCTCAAAGACTAAATCTGAAACGAAGCTTCATGTGGACAGATGATCCCTTGGACTTCATCTGCAACAGAAGATAGAAAAGCAAGATGGCTCCCTACATTCACCACCGAATCCTTGAAATAGAAAAATATGCAAATCAATTCGAATGGGTGGAGAATACTTTAGTCGACAGGGATAGCACTGAAGTTGTTGTTGAAAACACTCTAATTGATATAGAGAAACATCTTGATGAGGGTTCTTTCATACAAGTGCTAGGAGGATCTCAGGTCCAAGAAGAATCAAAAGTACAATAAGAACGAGAAGAACCAGAAAAATCAAAGAAAAAAGATAGACTAGAGGCCAGCATGAGTAACCCCCTAGTATTACATACTCCTCTAAATGAGGAGAAGAACCTCAAAAGGAATAGGGAAGGGGCAACTCCATGAGGAAGAGCAACATCACAGGCCTATGCAGAGACTAGTGAGGCTAAAAGACAAAGGGTAAATCCTATTTCAGAACAAGAATATACAGAAGAGACAACTGATGTTACAAACACTGGAAGAGAAAGGAGCAGGCATGCCACTCCCTCTGGATGCATCCTAGAACCATCCACATCACATACCCAAATACTGGAAAGATAGTAGAGTGTGGAGGTATCCTCTTTCAGGATGTTAGCAGACAAAGACTAGGACATCAAAGAAAGATATAAAGAGATAAAGGCTAGGAATGAGAGGTTGAAAGCCCAAACTTATGCACAGTATCTAAAAATGACCCATACCAATTAGACAAGGCTTATGTTAGCCTATGATGTAAAAGAGGGGAAGATGCAAATGACATTCATGAAGCCCATTGCTCATCAACCAAGAACAACAATAGACTTCAAAAAGATAGACTTCGAAGTACTGGCAAAGGACATTCATCCTATTCACCAGATTGAGCTACACAAGTAGATAGTGGAGATGATTTAATCCACCTTGACAGGGAAAGCCATCGCTACCCACCAATTGCAAAAGTCCCTGAAGAATATACCAACATAGTTCCAGTTGGAAAAGGCCTCTTCATAGGCCAAAGATACCAAAATCAAGTCCTTATAGGACTTATTCATTGAGTTGGGACATGATACCAAAGATGTAAAGGACACATAAAAATTAATGAAACAGAAGAATGATGATATAACGGCTCTGAAGAAGCAACTCAATATTCCGCAGTTGCATCACCCACAAACAGTAGAAGTCCTGGAGGCACAAAAAGGATATGAAGAGCATATGGACTTGGTCCTAAAGCTAAATGACCAATTAAAAGAGACAAAGAAGGAGTTGAACAATTTGATTCAGTCCAAGAAAAGTGACCTCACAACAACTTCCACAACTGCCTTTCCCACAGTCACAACAACAATTCCTTCTACATTGGTAGCATCATTAGCACCAACAGCTCCACCTACCATATCAATGCCAATGAAAACTAAATCTACATCAGCAAGCACATCAACAGAGAAAAAACAAATCTAGTAAAAGCCATGGAGGAGATGTCAATCTAGGCAACAGATCTCAAAGGGCTAAAGGAGAAAGTGGAAAGATTAGAAACTGGCTATCACCTTGCCTAAATTCAACAAAGAGAAGAAACACAGAAAGCCCTAAGAATGGGAGAGTAAATCAAAGTCTTGGAAAAAGATTTAACATTGCAGAAGCCACTAGAATAGACCAAAGAAATGCTCTAGGCCAATATCATTGACTCTATCAATGATATTCGGCCATCAATTCATGTTATATTTGAGCAAACTGAATTGGTGAAGGTAGCAACTAAGGATATCCAAAAAGTAAGAGAAGATTTAGGAGACCAACCAGAGGATGCTAATCGACTCATCCACTTCTTGAACAGTAAGAACATACATGAGCTTAATGAGCTTGGTGTAGAGGATAGGACCGAAGCTATCTTAGAGGTTAAAAAGGTTCTTTCCAAAAGAAATCTTATGCTTAATTTAGAAGAAAAGTACCACAACATGCAGGTGGTCATTGACAAGTTCAATGCCAAATTTCAAATTTTGAGGGACAAAGGCCTTTCCAATCCTATGGTCATCCATGATAAACTCATGACCCAATTAGAATACACTGACAGACTTAGGAAATTAGCTAAGGAACAAGCCAATACTTCACGTATAAAAACCTTGCCAACTGGAAAAGTATTGTATGATACTTTGGAAAACCTATTTTTCCTAGAACATGAGGTGAAACATTTGTTTGCCACCAAGCCCAATTTTGCAAAATATAGAGAGGTAGATGAAATTTACAAAAGAATGTTGAAAGTGAAGTTACCTGAGGATGAATGTTGGGAAAAATGACAGATTTACTTTTAAAAAGTTTTACAACATAAAGTTACGATAGTAAATCTAAAGGAAACCAGATGAAAGAGGTAAAAGACAGATTAGTAGGGCCAAAGAGTAACAGGGTCAAAGAGTATCGGTGAAAGATCAAAGTGAAGATGATTCCAGTGTACAAATGTCATCCATCTTAAAGGGCTCCAACTCAACTGCAATAGTCATCACTACCACAATAAAAGGGACAACATGATGCAGTTTTCCATCTATCTCTATCTTCATGCTTAAAGATATTCTATTTTCATAAATTAAATCTCAAACTGTTATGAGATCTTTTTTAATTATTATTTTTACAAATACTTCATATTTTGAAGTATTTGGGGTGGATTCAATGACATTCCTATAGAATTTTTCTCTCAAATCAAGATTTCTAATGTACCAATGACTGGATTAGCTTGTTGGATCAAGGAATAAAGATCAGATATTTTAGAGGATTCTTGTATAAAGAAAAAACAAATAAGTATTCTCTCATTTTTATTGTTTTCATTTCTCATGTCTTTCAAAATCATGTTTATTTTCCTAAAAATCTAAATGTATAACTAGGAATGATATTTTAGAAATTGCTTCAATCCACTTTGTCTTGAATGTTTACATTCTGAATATTTTCTGCTAAACTATCTTAGCTAGGGAATTCTTAATTGCTCCTTAGCTTCTGTAGTTTCCGCTTTAGTCTAAAGTAAAGGATTCTTAGTTGCCCTTTGCTTATGATCACCCTCTTTTCTTCATTTTTATCCTAGTGTAATAATTCTTATGTCCCTTTTCACCCTGACTAGAATCATTTCACCCATTAGATCTAAATATTTTCCTTTGCTTTGCTAGCCTGCCCTGTGAACATTCCCTTTAATGATCTGATCCAGATATGTTATCCTTTTATTGACTCCATAGCACAATGGTTTGAAGACCTAGCTCTATCCATTTTCTTCTAGAATTCCACCACTCAATCTAAAATTAAAACGCCATGAAGACTAATAAATAGCCTAAAATCTCATCAATACAAAGCTAAATTATAAAGAGAGAGTCGTCTCTAGACTTAAGTTGGCTAGAACCCAAGTCTGAAGATTGGTTTGTGGTTACCTCAGATTATTCCATCGTCTGATAGCTTCTAGGGAAAACTTCTGAGTCATAACATAGTGGTGACCATACTGGGTAACTTAAACCCTCAGTCTTAATAAACCTTTGAGAAAATTTCAAATATTTATTTCAAGCCTATTGAAGGGTTTATTAGAGGATATTTACAAGATTTTACAAAAAGAAAGTAACTAGAAAAGTTTGAAACTTCGGCTTCAATGAGAACTCAATATACTAGGGCCAATCATGATCCAAACCCTACCCCAGTAGTGGATAGTCCCAACCTGATTTCGAGAAGATCCAAAAGATAAGAAAGTTCAGTAAGCCCAACACCTTCAATCAAAGCATATTCATGCCCTGATTAGTGGTTGTCTTTAGAAGACCTCCACTTTGATGAGTCATTTGACCTTTCCCTATTTAGAACCAGGTTTGAAAGTGCACTTGATGACATAGTTCTAGATCTAGAGTTTATTGCAAATCTTGAAGTCCAAAAGGAATACTAGTTAATTGATGAGTATATTCTAAATTCCCCTCAGTCATCCCTTACTATTGCCAAGATCCCTGGTATTTATGAACTAGTGTCAACTACACTTAGTTCACCATTATTCCCTTCCACCTTTAAAGTTCATTCCTCACCTCCATTTATACCTTCACTTCCCTACCAACCTATCATTACAGATCAATCACCTATTACTCCCAGTTCCCCATCAAGTATTGTGTCATCCCCTGGTACCCCAACCCCACTTCTTAGCCCTGCCCAACTTAGGTTCATGGCAAATAGATATTCTCCTCTTGTGTTACCTACTCCACTTAGTTCCATGCCACAAGATTACAAGAACAAAATTGTCCAATTTGATGCCATAAGACCTTATACAGCACAACATCATGTAAACAAAATGAAAAATTACATTGAATTACATGAAATTGATATTGGAGATGTTCAAATGAGTCTTTTTTATCAGACTCTAGCGGGTGATGTAAGAAAATGATTTAGAGATTTACATGCTAATAGCATAGATAGTTTAGAAGTATTTCATTAGTAGTTTTTAAATAGATTGGAAAGGAAAAAGAACCCTTTGCGGATTCTTTCAGAATACAAGAGCATCAAAAGAGGACCAAATGAAACAGTCCAAGATTATTGTACCAGATTTAACAATATATATAATGCAATACCAGTCAATCTTAGACCCCCACCTCACTTAGCTCTAATGAAGTTTCCTGATGGGTTTGATATTGATATGGCATTCCAACTTAGAGAGAGAAATCCCCCAACTTTAGAAGACATGTAGAGTGTAGCAGTTAGTGTAGAAGCTAACTTGCTAGAAAAAAGAGCCAGGGTTAGGAATGAAAGGAGAGGACGAGTGAAAGATGAAACCTAACCCTCTAACCTTAAAATGGATATTTTAACGAAAATAATGGAAAAACTGATGGATAGGATAGAGAACATTGAAAGCAAGCCTCAATGGAATAATCAACAACCACCTCTAGTGAGAAATCCAAATGTTAGAAAGAATCAAAATCAAAATACTGGAAAGAATGGACCTGATCAAAATATCAGGCCTCCCTTTCAAGAAAACTATGCTAAAACATCCCATTCAGAATACCCTGAACAAGACACACAAATTAACTTAATAGGATTATATGAAGAGGAAATTATCTTCTTGACTCAAGATGATCACGAATTACACATGCTTTAGCAATTGCAGACCCAATCCGGAGAATCATTCGATTATAAACAAGGTTATGATTTTGCTACTTTTAAAGTACAAAACGAATACAATTTAAGGAGTAAAAAGCATTTTGATACTCCTGACAAAAACAAGAAATCAATACTAAATCAACCTAAGAAAATCAAAACAGATCGAGTTACTAAAACTCTCCAAATCCTCCCTAGACCAAATCAGAACCCTTTTGGTCCCAACATTGTAGATGTAACCCGTGACCAACCCCTTGATGATCAACCATCCACTTGAATCCCCTCCAAGGAGTGGAGAAATATACAAACACCATATTAAAAAATCCACAAAAAGATACTTCAAATGCAGAAAAAGAAGAGCAACCTACTCCAAATCCTGCTATGAAAATTCCAAACACTCAAACAAAAAAAGCCCCTTTGCCTTTCAATTTGGGACCAAAGGTAGCTAAACTGAAAATTTTGGTTCCCTTAACAGAGTTGATTAAAAAATGAAACCTATAAGTCTCAAATAAGCAAAACCTTAAACTTCGTTGAGAATGAAGACTCTGTCAACTTATTTGATGATCAGCTTGAGCTTATATTTGGACCTGATGTTAATGGAAAACCACTAGAAGGAGGAATACCACCCTTTTATATTATTTTTAGCATTCATGATAAAATCTTACACAATGAAATGTTAGATTCAGGAGCTTCACACAATTTAATCCCTAAATCAATTATGGAAAAATTAAACTTGGACATCACTAGACCTTACAAGGTCTTGTTTTCATTTGATTCAAGTCAAGTAAAGTGTCTATGACTAATTAAAGACCTGTGTGTTTCCCTAGTACAATATCCTGCTAAAATCATTCTCATGGATATAGTAGTGGCTAATATCCCACCTAAATATGTCATGCTATTGTGTAGATCATGGGGAGCTAAACTCCAAGGATCTTTTCAACTTGACATGTCGTATGCCACAATCTCAGTCTTTAGACAACCCAAAAATTCGCACAGAGATACCTTAATGAAATATGTGGTGAGTTGCCGAGATAGACCCCAAAACTTTCCTATCTACTCCGTACATTCTAACATTGATTCTTTCATTTTTTATAATGTTGAACAAACACAACAAACCATTTTAAACAACATTATTTTAGAACCAACAGAAGTTGCAGTTATAGCTAAAAATGAAATTTTCCAAACTCAAGAGCTTTCAGATGCCAATGGGTTTCCTTCCAGCCGACAACTCCACCAAATCCCAAGCCTCATTCTTATGCAAAGATGCCATTTCATCAACGATGGCCTCTTTCCAGAGTTTTCCATCCTCTGAATCCGTTGTTTCCTTCACAGTTCTGGGATCATCATCAGTAATAGACAAAGAAAAGTTTGAACAGAAAGCATATAGACTATACCTTTCCGGCTGCCTTCTCTCTCGAGGTGATCTTCTCACAACCAGAGTTTGTGGCTCTTCATATTCTGATTCTTCCTCTGCTACAGAGTCTGATTCTTCCTCCTTTAGTTCAAACTCTATCTTCACAGGTTCCTTTGGTTGGACTTCATGTTTAATAACATCTTTCACCTGTCTGAACACCACATCTCGACTGTACACAACCTTCCTTGTTACTGGGTTCCAAAGCTTATAACCCTTTAAACCATCTTTATACCGAATAAAGATGCACTTTTTAGATTTACTATCCAACTTGGTTCGTTTCTCCTTTGGAACATGTACATATGCATCACATCTAAATACCCTCAGATGTGAAAGAGAGGGTTTCTTAATAGCCCATACTTCTTGTGGAGTCTTATCCTCCAACGTTGATGAAGGTGACCTGTTGACCAAGTAACATGCAGTATCCACCACCTCTGCCCGGAATTCCTGTCCTAACCCGATACCACTGAGCATGCTTCTTGCCCTTTCCATCAATTTCTTGTTCATTCTTTCTGCGACTCCATTTTGTTGAGTTGTATATGGAGTAGTCTTCTGCCATGCTATACCACACTTCTTTCAAAATTCTTCAAATTCCTTGCTGCAGAATTCTCCACCATTATCTGTCCTCAACACCTTTATCTTCTTCTCTGTCTGATTTTCCACCAGAGCCTTAAATTCTTTAAACTTATCAAAGATTTCAGATTTCTTATTAAGGAAATATATCCATGTATTCCTTGAGAAGTCATCTATAAATGATACATAGTACACAGACTTACCTAGGGATTGAACCTTCACAGGTCCAAACACATCACTGTGCACAAGCTCTAATATCTGTTTCATCCTCTTACCACCAGAGGGGAAACTCACCCAATTCTGCTTCCGATATACACAATTTTCACAGAAATCGAAATCCATAGAGCTACTACTCATACCTTCTACCATACCTTTACCATGAAGTATTTGAAGGCCCTTCTCTCCAATATTTCCAAGCCTTTTATGCCACAACATGGTCTTCTCTCCAGAGACCACTAGATTTTCTGCTCCATTTTCAGGAACCATAGAAC
>APFE030359581.1:1552-35688 GCA_000404065.3 Pinus taeda
TTCCACATGGGAGGATGAGAATTTTATATAGAAGCATCCAGAACTACTCAAGCATTGAGGACAACACTTTTTTGAAGGAGAGGGGCATGTTGGGTCTCTATAATACAAGTGATTACCCCATTACTATTGTAGTTGCATCCCTTATTAATATTGTTGTGCCCTTATTATCCCCATATTGTTATTACTGTGCCCCATATAATCCCTCTATTGTTATTTTGGGGATTTATATTATTATTGTTTGGTCGGCTGAGTTATATTGTGACTCCTTAGACTCCTATATATAGAAAGGAAGTTTTGTCATTTGAATCATCCAAGAATTGTTCATTTATGTAATGTAAAGGAGGTTGCCCCTTCGAAGATGCTGAATTCTAAGGCATTGATCTATCTTTTCTATCTTTTCTTGAGTTGGTTTCATAACAGATGGAAAGCTTATTTTAGTCTTGAAAATAATTGTAAAATGGAAAACCTCGTAATGTGGGATAGAAAGAAATTCCTTTTTGAAACTTTAGTCACTCCGGTTATCTTATATGGATGTGAGGTTTGGGGTTGTAGCATCTCTAGAGAATCCTCGAGAAAGATTGAGCAAATATAGGAGCGTTTTATAACATATAACCTCAAAATTAAAAGCAACACACCCTATCCTATTCTCCTTATAAAAGTGGGTCTTTCCCTTATCGAGAGCCTAGCTATGACTAGGCTTTTGTTGTACAAGCACAAACTCAATAACATAAGAGACCATAGACTTCCTAAACTAGCTTTAAATCCCAGCCAAAACCACCTAAGGCTCAAACGAGGTTGATATAAAGACACCAGGGCTTGATTAAACCATTGGGAGATCGACGAGAATGTTGCATTGCAAATCATTAATAACATTAAAAATATTGTTACCTCTAAGTTCAAAGAAAAAATCTGGTGTGAGAAAGATTTAGCAACTAAAAGAAAATTAATATATTATAAGGAGGTCATCAACCCCACCCTAATCAAAAGCATCTCTCTGTTTTAACTAGCTCAAAGAAGAAAATTAATATAGCCAAGATTATAACAAATTCTCATGAGTTCCATAGTTAAATGGGTCATTGTGCAGTTCCTAAAACACCATCGATGGAAAGATTCCGCCATCTATGTGAGAATACAAACATCGAGGATGAAAATCACTTCCTCTTAGAGTGCCCCACTTACAACCACATTAGATTTCAGTTTCAAAATCTTTGTTGCAATACTAACCTTCCTAGCCTTTTACGTTGTCAAAATTACAATGAGCTCGGGGGGCTTCTCTCCAAGCTTTTTGAGCATAGGAATAAAATCTTAAATCAAACTAGATAATTCGTTTCTTTAGGTATGATA
The DNA here is from genome assembly GCA_000404065.3 of Pinus taeda. Classification (NCBI taxonomy): domain Eukaryota; kingdom Viridiplantae; phylum Streptophyta; class Pinopsida; order Pinales; family Pinaceae; genus Pinus; species Pinus taeda. Next base: position 2,897 of record APFE030359581.1, read on the forward strand.
TACTAAAGTTTGGTTTCAATGGACGTTAACCACCACCACTACCACCACCATCATTTTAATTTTTTATGATAAAATTTAAAAGTTATTTGAATTATAATTTTAAATTCATGAAATTGTAAATTTATTATTATTATTATTAATTAAAATTTTGAGATAAAATTAAAACTAGTTTAATTATGGATTTATAATTTATGATATAGTATATATTATATATATATTTTTAAATAGATTTTTATTTATTGGAGATTACCTTGACTTTTACACTTTACATAATACTTCATAGTATGGAAATTGTTAATTAAATTGTTTCTCATGGAACTATTTTTATTATTATTAATGATAAAAAAAATTAATAGATAAGTTAAACACATATACATTTAAAAAAACAAGATTCTTAACCATAATGATTCGCTCTATTTTATCATGAAGATTTTTAATCTGTAAATATGGTTTGTTATAATACCATGGGCAATATCATGGCTTATCAATATCACATGGTCAAAAAACCATAACTGATTTCATATGACACTTACTCATGTGATGTATATTTTTTTTAATTAATTAAATTAATTAAAAGGAAAAAATGAATTGGAGATAAATTTCAATCTTTGATTTGTAAATATTACTAAGAATATTTTATGGAAGTTAAACTTATACCATCCACCCAATAATTATTGATAATTAAACTAAAATTATGAAAGCCCTATTCCAAAAATCTCCAATCTTTGATTTGTAAATATTACTAAGAATATTTTATGGAAGTTAAACGCATACCATCCACCCAATAATTATTGATAATTAAACTAAAATTATGAAAACCTTATTCCAAAATAGACATGCATATTCAAATAATTAAACATCACAAGTATAATTTCAAATTGAATAAAATTTTCATTTTTTTTATTATTGTCATTTTCATTTTATACAGATTTTTTGTTTCAAATTTATTTGTACCAACAAATTTTTACTTCAAAAATGGTTCAATTTTTTTAAAATATTACACGTGTAATTAATAAGTAATTTAATTAATGTGGGCATGTAGTATGCTGTAAAATTAGTTTTATTTACCTAAAACACATATTCTTTAGGTACAAGGAAACAGATTAAAGGCTCAATACCCAAAAGCATTTGATATGAGTAAAACATTGCTCCATTATGGAACACTAGCAAGTAATTTTAGGTGGTATGGTTTTTTCTTGAATAATAATAATGAGTCAATTTGAATTCATGCAAAGATATGTGTCTCAACTACTCGTTTTTTTTGGTGACTAGCGAAATGGGCAACTACGGTGGTATCGTACTCGTGTTACATAGGTCGAAAAATTTTGGGTTGGGCAATCACCGGGTTGTGTTAGGGGAGAGCCACCACTACACGATCGCCTCCACTTTGGACCACACCAATGCCATGCTAGCACCCTCGTTCGTCGTACAACACGTGGTCATTGCATGCATCCACCTATTTCTCGTACATTCCCACTGGTTCAGTAGGTTAACAATGTGTTTAGGGTTTGTTACGACATAGTCTTTGCTGGTTGTTTTGTGCATTGTAAATTTCTGTTCGGGTCTTGTTGTTGTCCATTTGCGCTACCAGGTAGTTGTGCACCATTGTTCTAATGACAGTCACTGGCATAACAGTCCTTGATGATGTCAGTAGTGGTTTATGGAGTAGAAGAGATGGTAGTGTTGGAGGTTGTTCGATTGCGTTCATCCATTTTGTCTTGATTTTTCGACTGGATTTTCTTCCTCGTCTGGTGGTATGGCTTGACATTCGTCTGTGTTCCTCCCAGTGGTGGATTTAGCTCAGATCGGTGTTGGACATGGCTGTTTCATGCTTTGAAGGGATTTTTCAGGTTCTTAAGTAAATTTATGAGCTTTTGGGTTGAATTTCAGATGTTTTCTGCAGGTTTGGGGATATCTAACAATGTTTGATGTTGTCTTGTAGGTTGTTATAGTTTGAGCTATGGTCTTTGGAGCATTTGGGGTTTCGATGGCTTGTTGGCATGGTGAAAGCCGATGAAATGATGATTGGGTGACTGGAAGGTAGGAAACTGTCCTACCAGCCTGAATACCTTTGTGTGTTTTTTTTTTTTTTTTAACACTGTCGGCTATTTTTTATATTGCAAAAGAAGAAAGGAGCGAGCTCCTTGTACATTCAGAAGGAGGTTGGTTCAAGTGTGGTGCACAAAATGGGAGCGCAGTCCCAACATCCACACTTGAAACCTTAATTCTATGAAAATAAAAAACTGACATGGCATATTACCTACAAACTGTCTTAGGAAAAAACTATATTTGCACTGCATTAAAAGAGAGACAAGATCACTAGAACTGATTTACTGATTCCTCTTGTTGAGGTTGATGCTTCTTGTTGTTCCTGGTGGAAGTTTCCCCTTGTTGGCTTTGATTGAGGTTCTTGATGTACTCAATTATTTCTTCAAGATGCTTGCATTTGTCTTTTAGAGCTTCTATTTCAGCTCTCTGTTTGTCTATGTCTCTTTGCATATACACATTGGTTGTCTTCATTTTTACCCCGAGGTCCTTTAGAGCTTGATTAAACCTTCCGATCATGAAACTATTGGCCCTACAAGTTGGGCAACTGTTTTTCTTTTCCGCTCTTTCTAATGGGTTTCATGCCATTGTATTGCTTTGAGTTGTTGTAGAAGTTGTCTTTTTTGATCCCAGTGTTGACCCTCTTACTTTGATGTGTTCTGAATGTTCCTCTGTTCTTGATGGAAATATTATGGCTGGTGGAGTCCACTTGATGAGATATCCCCAAAGATCTGAGTGAAACAAAGAAGCACTAAAACTGTTTGTGTTCCAAAAACAATCCAAGGAGTTGTCTTGAAGTGAGGAGCTCACTGAAAGATGCTTCTCATGCGAGAGGTAAAGAGTAATTAGAAAATTTGACTCCAAAAAAATAAAGGACTGAGGATGATGGGAAGATGAAGCTGATGTTGAGATGGGAGTGAGTCTTAAAGACCATAACCTATGTATTGTATAGAGAGGTGCAACAAGGAAGCAAAAAGAGGCTATTAAGAGGTTCTGGATGCTTGAGTTATGTGCTTGAAATATACCGAGAGTGAAATCAGCTGAGGAAAAACACTGAAGAGCACCTTGTGACAACGAGGTAATACCACGTTGAGGTCGATTAAGTTTGGGTATATGAATAAACTACGAGGTTGATGGATTAGAAGAGTAAAGTGGGCGAGCAGTTGGAAGCTTCAGGCTGAAAATGGGATCATCAAGAGGGTTGTGAGAGAGGGGATACAAAGAGATTTGATCACTTAAGAGATACCCTGAATGTAAATAGGCTGGGCTTTCTATATAACGAAGATGGTTGAGCTCTTCGGCCAATATATTGACCTTAGAGCAGAAGATTAACCTTCTATTGAAGGTTATTGTCATGAAGTAGATAGCCTTTGTGCTTGTACACCTGCTCGTGAAAAAACACATTGTGCTTGTATGACATTTTCGATCCTACAGCTTGTGACTGATATTACTGTTTTCTTCTTTGCTCAGAGATAAAGGATGCATGTGATCCTTGTCATACGTGTTATGAAGATTTTTGGGGATTGAGTTGAATTTGCACTCTGAATCATACATATTGCACTTGAGATCCACTAATAGCAAATATTCTTTGTGTTCTGCAGACAATCTCATTCTGGGAATGAAGATTTGTTCAACTTTTTCTTTCCTTTTATTATGCTTCTTTCCAATTTCTCCTTTCTTAATCCTCATCATGGGTGTGAAGATCATGGTATTTTTACACAGTAGACTTCGTTATTTTCCTTGACAGTCCCAACTAGTCTTTCAATTGCTTTATTGGCATAGTTATCCGCTTCTTTGTCTTGATTTCTCAACACATGTTTGAGAGTAATTTTTCCTAGGATTTTTATGTTTGATCTAATCCTCTGAAAATTTTTATTGATAGCGATACTTTTGAATTTCTTGTCATTTACTAGGGCTACTATAATGATTTCTGAGTCTCCTATAATTATAGGATCCTTGATCATTAGTTTTTTTAACAATCTTGTGCCTAAGAGGAGGCTGTATGCTTCTGCCTCATTGTTTGTAATTTCTCCGAGACTCCATTCATAGGTAATAATTATTTTCCCATTTGGGTCTATAATTACTCCACTTGCAGTTGTTTTTCTTGGATTATTCTTTGAAGCGTCATCGAAGAAGAGATTGAATATTTTTTGTTTTTTCTTCCATTCTTCAAATTCTTTATCATCCAACCTTAACTTCCAATTCTTGGCTGTGGGAGATTTTTTTTTTTTTTTTTGTAGCTTCTATATTTTTTTTCTATAATTGCTTTGTTGTACCAATATTTATCTTCTTGTTGTAGGATATTCTGGTCCACATTTGTCATTCCATTGGAGTTTATTATTTTTGATACTAGGCTCCATGTTTTTGAAAGAATCTTGCTGATTCTTGGATTTTGTTCTTTGAATGTACATTTGTTTTTGGCTAGCCAAATCTGCCAGCACAGAATTGAGGGGAGGCATTTCTAGATCCTTCTTATTGTGGCCTTGTTACTCTTTGAATATGGATAGCTCTTCTCCCAATTTTTATGATGTGCTAACAGCTGATTTGAGAATTTTATATTTATTTCCAGCGGACTTGTTCTCTGGGTCTAGCATTCTCTGGCCACCCTAAAATCCATGAAGAGGTGTTGAATTGTTTCTTCCTCCATTTGACACATGACACACCTAGATGGTCCTTGTATTCCTTTTTTTAAAATTTTCATAGGTTAGGATTTTCCCTTTGAAAAGATTCCAAATAAATGCTTTGATTTGAGGAAGGCATTCTGTTTTCCAGGTTACTTTCCATAGACTCCAGTGTTGTTGGTTTTGTTGTCCTTGGAGGATGTTATACCCTGATTTCACCGTATATTCCCCTCCATTTGGATCCCACACAAAGTCATCTTGTTCCTCTATGTTTGTAGGAGCTTCCCCTGTAAGATGAGATTTTAATTTCTCCCATTGGCCTTTTAATTTTTTTGGAATTGTTTGTATTTTCCATTCAAGTCAGTTATCATGATCCCACTCAGAGATTGAGTATAAAGTATTTATCCTTCTCTCTTCCATCCCGCCATGGAGTCCTCTTAAATCTCGTTGAGATTTAGGGGTTCTCTTCCCATTATTCGATCCTCCCAAATCACAATTGTTTCTCCATTCCCTAGATTTTTAGAAATGTGATTTCTAATAAGGGGAATTATCTTCTTTACAAGTTTCCAAACTTGTGTGCATGGCCAAGCTGGAATAGATTCAGTTATTAAATTTGTTCTAGAATTATTCAAATATTTCATTGCTAGTACTTTTTCTCACAGATGTTCCTTTCCACTTATCATTCTCCAAATTATTTTTATCCCTAAAGCAATGTTCATTTGGCCTGGTAAGCAGATTGATAGACCTCCCTTTTCATAAGGAAGAGTAACTTACTCCCATCGAACTAGCCTGAATTTTTTATTCTCTTGCTTTCCTCCTTGCCATAGGAAACTTCTTATAATTATTTCCATTTGCTTATGGGCACTTTCTGAGGCCAGAATAATAGCATATTGATAAATAGGAAGGGCTGAAAGGAGTGCTTTAATCATGATCACTCTTCCTACCAAATTCAGCCACATCACTCCCCAATTCTGAATTTTATCCTTCATTTTTTTCACTTTTTTTCTCCATATTTCCGCTTTTATGTTTTCCTTAGCTAGGGGAAACCCAGGATATGTAGAGTGTGTCCATCTTGTTTGTATTGGTATTTCCAATATTTGTGGGATGTGTTGCATTGCTCTTGGAGAAGTGTTCCAGCTATATATTCTGCATTAAGTATTGTTTAACATTCCTCCGGAGGCTTAGATAAAATTATCGAACACTTTTTTAAATCTTCTAGCTATTATGCTTGATGCCCCCCCCATAACAAGGGTACCATCAACAAATAGAGAATGATTTATATTTTTAACCCCTCTTGCTATTTGTATACATGTTATTTTTTTGTCCCACCTTTGATTTTCTAGCGCTACACTTAAAGTTTCCGCCATGATGATATAGAGGAATGGCGATAAAGGAAAACCATGTCTTAGCCCTCTTGTGCTATGAAAAAGTTTAATGGACCTTCCACTTATTAGAGGTGTTATCCATGGGTATGATATGAAGGCCTGAATAATCTCTATTATATATGTTGAGAAGCCAATTTTTTTAAGTACTGCTGCTAGATAATTATGATTAACTTTGTCAAAGGCATTTACCATATCTAGCTTTACTATCATTCCTTTCTATTTCATTTTAATATTGATGTGAATAGCTTCTTGAACAATGATCACATCGTCTGTGATTTGATGCTTGAGTACAAAGCCACCCTGATTTTCCGATATGATATCTGGAAGAATTTTCGTAATTCTATTTGCTAGAATTTTGGTGATATTTTTATAAAAAGAATTGCAAAGAGAAATTGGTCTATATCTATTGAAAGTCATTGGATTGGACTTTTTGGGTATTTGTGCCAAATAGGACGACTTTGTGTTTCCTCCAAATTTTTTTTTTGAAAAGCATTTTTGTTCATTCTCATATAATCTTTTTTAATAATATCCCAGTGTTGTCTATAAAAAGCCTTTGTAAACCCATCTGGCCCTAGAGCCTTATCAGAGTGAAGACTCCAAACTGCTTCCCTGACTTCATCCTCAATGATCTCTTTATTTATTTCTGCACTTTGCTAGTCACTTATTTTTTTATTTATGTGCTGCAAAAAGTCTTCATTAACTACTTACTGATCGTTTGTTGTAAGTAGATCTTTAAAATAGTTGTGAGCTGCAATTTTTAATTCTTCAGCTCCCTCTATCTCTTGCCCATCTACTTGAATTTGTTCAATCTAATTTCTTGCCCGTTTGATTTTCATTGAATTATGAAAAAAGTTGTGTTTTTATCTCCTGATTTTAGCCAGAGACATCTGGACTTCATTTGAATTTCTTCTTCTTCCTTTTTGTTTTTCTTGTAAATTTCCCGTAAGATTTCCTTTTCTTGTAGATAATCTTGTTTGCTTTCCTCTTTGTTTTCTTTTTCTTTATGAATGTTGTCCATTTTTTTTGTAAATCTATTTTCCTTTCTCTATCTCGAATATCATTTTCTCTTGCCTAGATTTTTAAGTGCAACCTTAAATTGTTTAGCTTTGTTTCCCAAACATATTGGGGAGAGCCAGTAATACTTTTTTTTCCAGCTCTCTTTGATTTCATTTCTAAATTCTCTATTGCTATCCTAACTCAAATTGTATCTGAAAGGGAGCGTGCCTTGATTCTCCAACTTACCCATGCTCAATAATATCGGCTTATGATATGAAGTTGATCTGTGGACGATCTTGCTTTTCACAGAAGTGAATTCAGTTGCTATGTTTTCTTGTACTAAGATTCTATCCAACTTTTCCTTGATATTACTCTTGGCTATTATTCTATTACTCCATGTTTACTTCCCATTACTTGGAGGAATGTTGATTAATTTATGTTGTTCCATTATTTCTTCAAGGGATTCTCTTGACGGATCTATGTGATAGTTCCCTCCCAATTTTACTTCAGTGTTCCTTATCAGATTTAAATCTCCTCCAAGAATTAATTTCCCGTTTTGTCTTTCTGCTAATTCTTCTTGACGGATCTATGTGATAGTTCCCTCCAAATTTTTCTTCAGTGTTCCTTATCAGATTTAAATCTCCTCCAAGAATTAATTTCCCGTTTTATCTTTCTGCTAATTCTTATTTTATCGAATTCCAACAGTAGTCTTTTTCTCTGTAGTGATTTGGAGAATATGTATTCATGAAGCTATACAGTTCCTTTGTGTTGAGATCTCTCAAATATGTTATGATCCAATATTTGCTGATTTTTTGGTTTATTAGTTCCCATTTTCTTTTTTCCCATATGGTACATATTCCTCCTGATGCTCATGTTGTCTCTAATACTATTCCATCATAATTTCTCAATTTTTGAATCAATTTTTTATTTTCTTGACTACTTGTTTTGGTCTCCTAGATCATATAGATCTCTGGCTTTTCTTTTATTAGAATATTTTTTGCTGCATTGGCTTTGAAAAGGGTGCCAAGGCCACGACAATTCCAAGAGACCACTATCATTATTTACTGTTATGTTGGAGGGAACCTCCCTTTCCTCTTTGTTGTTTTTTTCATTGTTTTTTGTATTTTTCCCAAGCAAGGATTCCATTGGTTGTTGAGTTCCTAATGCCATTTCTTTAGCCACTACCTCGTCTTTTATTTCCTTGTTGGATTTCCTTCCCACTTTTTTTTGTTGATCCAAAGTTTGGGGGTTTTATTTAGCTTGATTTCTAGTTAATATACGGTCCACTGAGGGAGAGGGTAGAGGGGAAATCAGAATAGAGGAAGAGGGTATGTGGTCAAGGGAGTTGGGATTAGATATTGGGGATTTGGGAGAGGGTGGATCATTAGGGTCTTCCAAGGGCCCAAAGGGATTCGCATATGTTTGGAGTGGGGAGATAATCTTCAATGAGGGCTGAGAAATGGTCTCATTTGGATCTGGAGGCTGGGGTGTAATTGGTATTGGCTGCTTATTGGTGCGAATTTTTCCTTTTTACTTGTTCCCATGTGTTCTCTTGTTCTTTGACATTTTCATTCTTTTTTTTTAAGACATCTAATAGTAAAATGACCATATTCAGGACATACCTTTCATTTAAATGGTATCTGATCATAGTCCAACTACTGTATATGCATCCACTGATCTACCTTGATCTTTATTGCCTCTAGAAGGCCTTTTAGAAGATCTACTTCCACACATATTCTAGCACATGCATGCATGTTATCCTTTGGTTCACATCTGTCTATATACTTGCCCATTGCATTCCCAATAGCTTTGACTGATTCATCTCCTTAGCAATGTAGCGGAAGGTGTGGTAGTCTGACCCAAACTGGGACTACGCTTGGTACGCCCATTTCTAGATCAAAGCTTGGTGTTCACCTATGTAAATATAAACCTCTGGAATCCATAAAGTATGGACCATTTCTGAAAATCAAATCTCTGTCTTCCTTTGATTCGAAGAGGAAGGTATAATATCCCCTTCCACAAAATCGTATTTCTATTTTCCCCTGAATGGTTGCTTTCCAGTTTCTTTCAACCCATTTTTGTACTAATTTGGGAGATGGCCATAACCTGGTGAACTGCCCAACTAGTCCATGTTTTTCCAAAGAAAGAGTTGCTCTTCGAGGGAGAGTAGGTGGAAGAGAGATCTCTAGTATATCTTCAAGCTTCTTTACAAATTTGTTGACTGTTGGCCTGTTCCTTGGAGCTCCATTCAAATCAATCAGGGACGTGAATGCTTCTTCATTTTCTTCATTTCCTTGGTGCCTGGATGAGAGGGGGTCACCCTCCTTAGAGGGGTGCATGGTTAGAGAAGACTCAACAGTAGGAGGCTGCCGAGAGAGGCTTGAAAGTCAGGGAGGTGGCTAGGTCTGCCCAGCTCTCGGGCAGGCTCATGAATTTTAGGGTACCTATGTTTTTTAACATATTTAATCCAATTGGATTATTATGCCTTTGTTTTGCATGTCTATGTGTTTTTAAATACCTTCATCTATGTGGGTTTTGGGTTTTGTGGGCTTTTGCTAATTTTCTGAAATTTACCTTTCGACTTCTTAAGTTCATAGTCCTGGTCTCCTTACCTCAATCTAATCTCATAAGTTCTGGTCGAGTCATATTTCCGTGATATCTTTTGTTCATTTTTCGTTACACAAGTAGATTCCTGAGAGCATGTTGGGTGATTGAATTAATTCAAATTGTAATCTGTATCTAAATTGAGAAAAAATATTGTTTCTAGAGAGCTAAATGTCAATCTGATGGTTTTCCAAATGTTTGTGTTCACCTTCCTTCTCTATCAAAAGCTTGCAATCAATCTAGCAAGTTGTGTGGGTTTTGAGCTATGTGGGTTTTGGGTTGTGGGCCTTCACCTGTGTGGGTTTTGTGTGGTCTTTTGTGTAGACCACATTATACAGCCCCTTTATTGATTAGTGGAATCGCTAGTATGCAAACACATCACTATTCATAATATCTAAATCATTGGCTTGCTCGAGATTGCTTTGAATGCTCTGTACATAGTGTAGGTAGTCACAAACAACCATCCTTTGGACCTGTTCTGCGATACGCCTCAACTCCCAACACCACTACAACCATCCCCTGTGCTATGTACAAGTCAAAAACAACATCAATACGCCATGTACCTATAGCAATTGCTTATCAGCCTATGAATTATATGTTAATTGTTTCTTGGTTGCAGTGATCATAATAAGAATGAGAAGTACTTCATATCCCTTAACTTTTGCATAGTAGAGTGTGTTCTACAATTTTACATTTTTTTAATTCATTATAGCCACTTAAGAAAACATATCTCTCTCTCTCTCTCTCTCTCTCTCTCTCTCTCTCTCTCTCTCTCTCTCTCTCTCTCTCTCTCTCTCTATATATATATAATATATATATATATAATATAATATATAGTATATATATATAATAATATATATATTATATGGGTCATTCAACTAGGAAAACAATGACAGAGAAGAAAACATGATACTCATGTTAATTTCTCAAATGAGTCATGTACCACTAGTGTACTATTCAGAAGAGTGTTGGAACATACACATGTATTCAAATATTTAAAAGGTAGAGGAATAGTTAATTTTAGTGTTGGGTTTGGCATTAGACAAGTAATTTGTCTAATTGGGATGTAGTGTTATAGTGCATTGGTATCCATAGTTGTCAATGGTCTTGACTTTACACAACAATCAATATATAACCTCTCTTATACATTTGTTAGATTTATAGTTAGATACATGATTCCATTTATAAAGATTGCATCTACCTAGCCCAAACATCATTTAGTTCTATTTCATTTACAATGTTGTTTCAAATTGGATTCGATTGATCTTTACTTTCTATTATTTTCTCTTGAATTTCCTTTAGTGAGAGCAAAGGGATTCTTTTTTTTACTCCCTCTGCGAGAAGACAAAGGGTTGGTTTCCATTGCACTTCTCAACCACATGCTCCTGGGTAGATCCTTCCTTTGAAAATGAAAAAGGTCCATAATGCTGAGGGTCCCCATGGTGGAAAGAGCTATAATAAAGCTTCTACCTATTATTCAACAATGAATATGTTTGTAATGATCCTAATTACATTGTGATAATTTTTTTATCTTTATATGTGCACAATATAACCTCTCTTGAAATAGGAATTGTCAATATATAATCTCTCTTGAAATAGGAAAAAATATCTTCCACTCAATAGATATTACATATAGATATTAAAGATCTCTTTGTCTCTTGTTGAATCCCCTCATGCTCAATTTCTCGTTGGTTATTAGTATCTTCTCTTGGTAACTACTTGTGATTTATGTTCACTTCTTGTCCTTCTTTACTATGTTTCCTTTCATCAATTAATTACCAAATTAAATGATTATCCTGGTCATAGTTGTTGTAGTTGGATCTTCACATTGAAATAAAAATCATTTTCAGATCATAATTCCAATTCAAATTGAATATAGTTCAAAATATTGAATTTAGTTTATCTAATTTTGATTAAATTATTCAAACAGAGTTCAATTATCTACACATCATAAAAACATTCTCAAATAAAGTAAAACTGGATGTAACTATGTAGAAGAGAATGGTTTTGTATCATTTGTAATCCTCAATCTGATGAACAGGATAATCCTTAACTATGTAGAACTTTATCTTCTACTATGAAACCAATCAACATATTGCATCCTTACAAAATTCACATTGTGATGTGGCTACAAAAATTAATTCATGCCACCACTATGCTTGAAGGCCTCCATTTCTTGCATTGCCCAAAATTATTGAGTCTCCTACTTGACCCAAGTATGGTGGACTGCCCAAGATTAGATCATTAGGATGTGCTTGAATGATACCATATGCTTGACTCCAATTTTCTCCTTATAACCATGGAGGGACTAAGTAGCCCAAGTGTCCACTTGTGTTACTAACCCCAATACTAAGTGTAGGTGTCATATAAACACAATTAGGATTTAAACTTACACTGGTAGGGGTATATGAGGTGGGCACAACCCCTAGCTGATAGCAGGGGACTTGGATGTTAATAAAATCTTGGTATGACAGTGTGTTCTCTACAATGTGGTACAACATGTTAGACATCATCCTATTTGTCTCAAACTGGCTTGGACCATAGACTTCCCTGCTTGTCACCCCTTCTCCTCTTTCCTACACTTCTTTACCCTTTCTTGCCTCCCTCTCTTGCCTTGCCAATTGTTTTTTATGTTCCTTATCTTCCCTTGCTTTTTTTTCTTTCCATCCTTTCCTTTGATTGAGATTTTGTTGTTGCAATTCTTGTAACTCTCTTGTCCTTGGCGAACTCCTTCTTTCTCTTTTTAGTTTCCTGAATTTAATTTTTTTTACGTTCAGACTTAAACAATAATTTCATATAATCTTCATATGCGAGCAACTGTGAAATCCTCCCCAAACGAAGACAAATATGTAGTTGAGTGCCTTGATGAGGCCTTCACTCTCTCTACTGGTAGCTTTAGGAATGCACAAAGTATTCTCTGATTTGTTGTCCCATGCTCCCCGGGATCTAACACTTGGATTTCAACTTCCAGTACAACTGATTGGCCCCCTATTGGATTCTTTAGGTACTTCATGTTGAACAAGTTCCTCTTCTAGTGAACCATTTTCCATAAAATAATGAACAAGTTCGGTGTTCAACTCTGATGGTTGTGAAAGCATGTACATACTTTCCTCATTGGTAGTAGACACATTATGTGTGTTGATATTCATCATGGCCTCTGCCCACCATGATGGTGGGCTTACCTGGGTTGGCATGCTCAATTTCTCATTGTTTAATCCTGTTGCATTATCATTTGAAATCAAGTTTTCATTTTCATTTGCTTCATCGACTCCCTCATATGGAATATCACATGTAGAATTGGCAGGTGGTTCAGTGGGTGTGAAAACCACTATGATATTGACAATTGGTTCATGACTGAACTATGTCTCACTCACATGTTCATCATCATCACCATATAAGTGCCCTTCATAAAGGGACATTATACCTTCAGCAATAGCAACATCTTCTTGGGCATCAACATCATCTTGTAAGTTCTCTTCTTCTTGACCTTTCACATAAAATTCTTAGCTGCAACCAATATCATGCATAAGAGCATCAACATTAAGTGGTCATATACCAATCCTCCTAAATCCAACCTTGATATTAGAAGGTGTGAGAGCCCTTTTAAATGCTTTACTTGCAAGCTCAACTAGCTCAAACCTCTTTACTTCCACCCCTGGATTCTTTGCCATCCACGAAGCTCACTCGACCCTGAAATAATTCGTGAAAGGCCCAAACATGCAGGCATCAAGGGGTTGCAATTTGTGAGTGGTATGAGTTGGCAATGTTAATAGGTCAATGCCAAAAAATTTAGCCTCCTCAATTGTTTGCACAACCATGTGGATTCCATGGCCCTCTAAAATTATTATGTGTTGTTTCCAGGCGAGATACCACCTGGTACAGATGTAGACGTGATAAAGTCAATTCAAGAATAGTTCCTTTGTCATCCATGCATAGGGATGTGCAACCATGCATGCACCTGGTTCACAATTTTGTATATAGTTTTTTAGTTGTGTTTTACCTTTGAATAGATAAAATCCTTGGATTGAAGAACCATTTGCATTGACACAAGAAAGAATAGTGATCCACTCCTGGCACTTAGGAAAAATCTTAGGCACATTTTTGCTCCCTCTCTTGGCAATTACCCACATACCACAATTCCTTCTTGCATGTAAGCTTGTTTCATCACAGTTCCATATATGGTCTGGGGCATATGAGTGTTTCTCATATGCAGCAAAAAGAGTGTTTCTCATATGCAGCAAAAAGAGTGTTATAGAACTTGGACACAATTATAGGGCGTATATTTAAAGCCCTGTCTCTATCAAGGCCCTCAGTTGTACATAGCACAAGACATGGATGCCTTTTTTTAAATACACTCCATGATGATTTAGCAGGAAATCAATATTTGAAGGGGTTTAGCCTCCCCTGAGAGATTTGAGCTATTGTGGATTCAAGTTGTATAATCTCTAACCCATGTCCCAATTGGGCCATCTCCTTACACCACTCAACTATATATTTTTCCGGTAGATTTACAAGCTCAGGTAATGTACTAAAGAAAGAGACAAGAATCTACTTCTACTCTTTACAGTGGAAGCACATAAAGATCGAGAAAAAAAAAATAATCAACAAGAGGAAGAGAATCAAATACACATCACACAATAAATATCTGGGGAAATCCACAACTCAAAACCCCACTATCTGTATTGTATATATTAGAAAATCAAGATTAGATTACAATGCTTGTTCTCACAAGAACAATCCTAACACTAAGAAAAATCAATATCCAACTCAAAAGCAATCCCTTGGACAATACTTATCCAATTCACTAGCTCTCCAAGTCCCTATTTCCATGCACAATTCCTATGGTTGAATAACCCATCTTAAAGGGAATTCAGTGCACTCAAAACTACACAATCCCTTCAAGGATTAGTTCTTGATTGCATGCACTATCAATGCAACTCAGAAAAATCTAAAACAAATAGTACATTGTCCCTGCACTCTAGTCTCAACTGGGTCTTTCTCAGAATCAACATGCATGAGTTTCTGATGAGGGATATTTAGTTAACTAGAGTAGCACTAGTTGAGTTCACTAATGCATCAACTGATTGTTAACTCACTATTAGTTCCTCAAACAATTTGGAACTAATTTAATTGGACTTAACTCAAGAAACTGAGTTAACTAATTACAACTAATACTTAACTCATCCTAGACCCCTATAATATAGGGAGAACATATACATGCCTTCAGAAAGACTTCCAACTCGAAATTCCTAAGCTAATTAAGTTTAATAAACTTAATTAACTATTTACAAGTTGCTATGGGAATAGAATTCGATTCTAATTCAAAGTTTAATTCAAGTACAAATTAAACTAGAATTTCTTGTTGCCATTTCTCAACACTCCCTCTCAACAAGAAAAGGATTATCAACTACCCTGATCCTATCTTTGTGAAAATCAAATTTACATCTTGACAATGCCTTTGTCAAGATGTCAGCAGCTGGCTCCTTTGTGGGAATGTAATCTAACAACATGATATGCCTCAACACACAATCTCTGAGATGATGATATCGAATATCAATATGGTTGGACTTATCATGAAAAATAGTATTTTCATAGAGTTTGATACAACTCTGATTATCACAGTAAATCAAAGTAGGATCCGTTTGTTGACCAAACAAAACAACTAGGATCTTCCTCATCTAGATAGCCTCACATGTTTCCTGGCTTGCATCCATGTATTCTGCCTCTATCGAACTGAGTGTAATTGATCTTTGTTTCCTATTGTACCAGGAAACTTCCGCTGACCCAATACTGAAGATCCCTCCTAATGTGCTCTTCATGTCAGATGGACTCCCTGCCCAATCTACAATGATGAAGCCTTGAAGCTTCACTCCCTCTCATTGTACCATAACCAAAACTGAGTAGTGCCCCTGAGGTATCTCAACACATGCTTTGTCACCTTCCAATACAGCTTCGTAGGCCTAACCATTGCTTGACTAATCTGGTTAAATGTATAACACATATCCGGTCGTGTGTTCACCAAGTACATGAGTGAACCCACAAGCTGCCTGTAAATAGTAGCTTCCACTACTTCTCCTGAAGTTGCATCCTCCTTCCTCCAGTTACCAGCTAGAGGAGTCTCCATGGGTTTGCTTCTCTCCATGTGGAATTTCCTGAGTATCTTATTGGCATACTTGACCTAAGATACAAACAACTCTCCATCTCCCAACCATACCTCCATGCCAAGAAACTAATGCATGAGCCCCATGTCCTTCATCTCAAACTCTCTTGTAAGGTCCTCCTTGCAAGATTTGATGAGATTTTCATAACCTATAAGTATGATCTCATCAACATAAAGTATAATCATCAACAACTTACCTTCCACCACAATGTGGTACAAGTTTGCATCCGCTTCACTCTTCGTGAAGGCCAACCCAACGAAGTAGCTATCTATCCTGGTTTACCAAGCATAAGGTGCTTGCTTCAACCCATATAATGCTCTCTTGAGTCACCACACATGAGACTCATGATCAAAGGTTTCAAAACCTTTGGGCTTCTTTATGTACACCTCTTCCTCAATCATGCCTTTGAGGAAGGTAGTCTTCACATCCATCTGATGGATCTTCCAACCCATCTTTGCTGACAGTGCTAATATAGATTTTATTAATGAGTAGCTTGCAACATGAGAAAAGGTCTCATAATAGTCAATCCCTTCTACCTGTGAAAAGCCACGGGTCATAAATATGGACTTAGGCCTCTCCACACTACCATCTACAGCTTGCTTTACCTTGTAAAGCCAACAGGAGCTCATGAATGACTTGTACTCTGGTCTTGGGACCACATCCCAAACACTATTTCGATCTATGGAGTCATACTCCTCCACAATCACATCAACCCAAACCGGCTGCTACACGAGTTCCTGAAAGGAAGATGGATCTGTCACAACACATGCACCCATAAGTGCCATGTATCTAGTGTACATCTTAGGTGACCTCCTCTATTTACGCTAAGAAGTGGGTGCTCCCACATTTTCCTGTGCATCATCCAACAATCTGCCAACCTCTCTAGTGCCATTTATTCTCTCTCTAGAAGACTCTGCTTGAGTGGATGTTTCCACTCCTGGTACCTCTACATGTGGCTACTCCACATCAATCTGAGGCTCCTCAACCTTAGGAGATAAAATCTCCTCATCTGCATGTAGCTCAAGCTCCCTCTCAAGGTAAATTCACATGGCTTTCTCATCAAATTTGATATCCCTTTGAACCACTATCATTTGACTGATCGACATGTAAACTTGATAATTGTGAGGTGTATCGGTGTACCCCAAAATATCCCCAACTTTGCTGTTTGGTCAAGATTCTTCTGTTAATCTTTGGTCACATGGAATTATACCAATGACCCAAAAATCCTAAAGTGACCAACATTTGGCCTCTTACCAGAATAAGCCGCCTTTGGTATCTTCATCTCAAGTATCCAATGTGGGTTACGGTTCTTAACATAGACCATTGTGTTGCATGCCTCAATCCACAAGTGTAGTTGTAGGCCCTGATCATGCAACATGGCCCTCGTTGACCCTACTATGCTCCTGTTCTTCCTCTTGGAAACCCCATTTTGTTTAGGGTTATGGGGTGTCTTCAAATCTCGTTTAATCCCTTTTGCTGCATAGAAGTTCTTAAACTCATTGGAGACATACTCACCACCATTATCACTCTGTATAGATTTAACATTCTTCCCTAACTCTTTCTCCACCAATGCTTTGAACTCACAAAACTTTTTGAAAGTTTGATCCTTTTTCTGCACGAAAAATATCCAACCTTAACGAGAATAGTCATAAACAAATATAACATAATACCTATTTTTGGACGTGGATGTTGTCGAGAATGGTCCACACACATCTGAATGGATTCTCTCTAGAATATACTTTGCTCAAATGTCTCTATCTCCAAATGAAGACTTGGTGTATTTTCCCAAAGTAGAACTGTTTCATGTATCAACTTGCTCAAGTGTACCTTTGGGAAGACCGATAGATATTTGTTGTAATATGTTCAAAGCCTCATGATGCAAGTGGCCCAATAACATGTGCCACAACTCGCCAACATCTTGACTTTGCATCTTTTCTACTTTTGAACTCAAAGCAGCACACTCCTCTACCTCCAGCTTATATAGATTCTTCACATGAATCCTTATCTTATTTACTTGACCCGTGGCTATGTGTTGAACGAACACCTTTCCTTTTGAGAAGATCACACCATAGCCTCTATCCTCAAGCATGGAAATGGATACCAAGTTCTTCTTCAGCTTGGGTACATACATAACATTATTCAAGGTGAGTGGAGCCCCATGCTCCCTTTGAAAATCAATTGTGCCCAATCCAGAAACACTATACTTCTTGTCGTTACCCATATTGATATGCATATGGAGATATTTCTCCTCTAGGTCACTGAATAACTCTTTGTCTAGAATGAAGCTCCACTGTCTAAGTACCATACACTTCCCAACATAGATGACACCATGCATGCAATGAGGGAAAAGTTCAATTCTAATTGAGAGGCCAAAGCCTCACCCACCACTACTCCTGAGGACTTCTCCTTAGACTTATTGAGTGGACAATTTGTAGCAAAATGTCCCATCTTATGACAATGAAAGCATTTAACTTTCGTCATATCTTTATTCTTACCTCCATGATAAGAATTTGATTAGGAATGGGAATGTTTCCCTTTCTCATTCCTCTCCTTTATCGTTAAGGCATACTTGTCTTCATCATCAGTCTTTGATGAAGAGCCATCCTTGGAGTTCCTCCTGATCTCCTCCTACATCAAATATAACCATAGTCATTCCCAATCTGGCAGTTTCTCTCGACCATTAACAGAATCCTAATAACTATGCCAAATCTTTGGGAGTCCTAGAAGAGCAGGAATCACCATATCCTCCTTGGAAAATGTGATTCCAACACTTCCAAGTTCATCACGACATTGAGTGAACATGGTCAAGTATTTGGAAATAGTCTCGAATTTCTCCATTTTGATTTTTTGAAGTTTGTCCTTCAGTGCCAATTTCCTTTGGTCGATGTTGTTCTGAAACAAATCCGTCAATGTTTTCCACATAGCATGCAGAGTTTCCTTTCCATGGAGACTCGAGACAATGTAATCTCAAACTCCCTCAAGTATTATCTACCTTGACTTCACCACACACTTCTTCCATTTGACCAACTTCTGTGCATCCGTAGATGTTGTCTTGGGGAATTGTTGATAAATGAATTACTTCAAGCCATTATCCTCTAGCACAACCTCCATATTGCCCCTCCGGGCTATAAAATTTGAGCTTCCTTCCAAGGCATACTTGAGCCGCAAATCATAGAATGCCATCTACTGATCCTAAAGTATGAAATGCAAATTCGAATTTCACCTATAACCCTAAACTCAGAAACTTTGAAACCTCCTCTAGTATATTATTCTCATCTCTGATACCATGTATATTTTTTCTGTAGATTCACAAGCTCATGCAATTTACTAAAGCACGAGACAATAATCTACTTCTACTCTTTACAATAGAAGCACATAAATATCGAGCAAAACAATAATCGACAAGAGGAAGAGAATCAAATACACATAACACAATAAATATCTGGGGAAAGATACACCTCAAAACCCCACTATCTGTATTGTATATATCGTAAAATTAAGATGAGATTACAATGCTTGTTCTCATAAGAACAATCCCAACACTCAGTAAAATTATTCTCCAACTCACAATAGCCAACATCACTTTTTAAATAGATCACAAGATCGAGAAACATTTTTATATGAATAATAGACCCACTAATTTAGAAACCAAATTCAATGCCACTGTAACCTCAAATCTGACCCTGACAATTCATTATCAGACTACTATAACAACAAAGAATATCGTTTCAAAGAGGTTAGATAAGCATTTCTAAATGAATATCAGAGCCACTAGTTTAGAAATTCTCTTTTAATTATTAGAATATCAAATTAAGACAAGATAACTACAAGATTGCAAGAGCAGAACTTCAAGGAATTAGAGGACTAGCTATTCCAATTAGAGAAGAACTGAAATTGGATAAGTTGGATATTTTGGACCAAAAATTAACATATCACACTTCTGTTCAATTGATTTATGGACCATGCTGAGCTTTTGCATATAAGGAGGAACATTGAAGGCATATAGTGCACCACTAAGTGTGAAAAAACCAAATTGTAATAGCTTTGAGAACATGATATATTATCTCCGTTAAGGTCAGTCAAGGTCCTGCATAAACTTAAAGTGAAGGTTTCAGAGTGCTATCATGCAAATTTGCATAAGTGGATCTGCCTAATAATTATAGGCCATCTAGCCTTACCATGACTACACCTCTCTATTTGGAGTGGTAATTTTAGAGTCTTAAGGGGGTCCCCTAGGTGTTGTATGTTGCCAACAAACCAATAAGTTTGTAAAGAATAAAAGTTGATTGGCACACTGAAAACTCAGAGGGAGCCATTGCCCCTAAGCAATCAACATCAAGGATAAATTCTTACCTATATTAATGATCGTTGAGGTTAGATGCCTCAAACAATATAAAAATGAGTGAAGAATGACACAACTAAAAAGATATGTGCCTAAGGTGAATCTGAAATCAAAATAAGTATAAAGCAAACCAAACATTCCAACACATCTAACAATTTTTTAGCCAATATATTCTAAGAACCAGAGATAAGGCATAATAGAACCAAACCAAATATTATTTGAGGTTGAATTACACCACAATGGGGGCAACATTGAAGGTATATAGTGCACCATTAGGTGTGGAAAACCAAAACCATAATAGATGTGAGAACATGCTATATTATCTTTGTTATGGCCTGTCAAGGTCTTGCATAAACTTAAAGTGAAGGTTTCAAAGTGCTATTATGCAAATCTGCATTAGTGAACCTGCCTAATAATTATAGGCCATCTAGTCTTACCACGAATACGCCTCTCTGTTTGGATTGGTAATTTTTCAGTCTCAAAGGGGTCCCCTAGGTGTTGTATGCTGCCAATAAACCAATAAGTATTTAAATAATCAAAGTTGATTGGTACAAAAACTTAGTGTGAATTGTTTCGCCTAAGAAATCAACAACAAGGATAAATTCTTACCTATATTAATGATCACTGAGATCAAATGCCTCCAACAATATAAAAATGAGTGACGAATGACTAAACTAAAAAGATATGTGCCTAAGGTGAATCTAAAATCAAAATAAATATCAAGAAAATGAAACATCGTAACATTTCTAACAACTATTGAGCCAATAGGTTCTAAGAATGAGAGATAAGGCATAATAGAACCAAACCAAATATTATTTGAGGTTGAATTACACCACAATGGGGGCAACATTGAAGACATATAGTGCACCACTAGGTGTGGAAAACTGAAACTATAATAGCTATGAGAACATGCTATATTATCTCTGTTAAGATCTGTCAAGATCCTACATAAACTTAAATTGAAGGTTTCAGAGTGTTATCATGCAAATCTACATCAGTGGATCTGCCTAATAATTATAGGCCATCTAGCCTTACCACGAATATGCCTCTTTGTTTGGACTGCTAATTTCCCAGTCTCAAGGGGGTCCCCTAGGTGTTGTTTGCTACCAATAATACAATAAATATGTATAGAATCAAAGTTTATTGGCACACAGAAAACTTAGTGTGAGTTGTTTCCCCTAAGTAATCAACAACAAGGATAAATTCTTACCTATATTAATGGTCATTGAGATCATGTTCTTTCAACAGCATAACAATGAGGGAAGAATGAAAAAACTGAAAAGATATTTGTCTGAGGTGAGTCTGAAATCAAAATAAGTATTGAGCAAACCAAACCTTGCAACACATCTAACAACTATTAAGCCAACAGATTCTAAGCACTTGTTGTGCTATACAACAACCCTCCACATTTCAAAACATTTCATATAAACTTTAATAAGAAATGGGTACCCCTTAGAATACAATAAAATGAATAAAACATTTGAAAATAATTTTTTATAATAGGTCATATAAAATTTTCTTTTAGGATAGGTTAAATTGCAATTTGCAAATCTATCAAACCCATGAAAGTCTTCTTGATAAGGTCTGATTTGATTTGAATTATAATAAAACCCTATCATAAATATTTGTCAAAGGAAAACAATTATAAAGGGAATATATCACATCACACACATCCTTTATATCAATAGTGGATTGAAAGTGTTCCATTGATATTCATCGATGTGATAAATCTATCAGAAATTGCATATCGCTACTCATCAAGAAGTCATCCCAAGTGTTCCATTGAAAATGAAATGATAATCACCCTTGAGTGACCTCAGTTAATTAATTATTGAATGAAGGTATTATAGACTCGTGTGCTGGTGTGTGTCTATGTTATTTTAGGCAACAGATCGATCAGATTGCAAAATACACAAACACTGGAAAATGGGAAACAACAAAGAAACACAGTAAGCAAATACAAGAACACAAGAAATTAATAAGGAGTGGTGGATTTATTTTATTGTGTCTTTAAAAGTAGATAATTACAATGAGGAGCTCAATTTGAGTCTCCTGAACATAATTGCTTGGCAAGGTGGTTCTTGGATTCCCCAAACCACTAGAGTGCACAAAATATTTTCCTTACCAGCTCTTGACCTCTTTGGTCTTTAATGGAAGTAGCCCAATGTGGTGCTCAGTCCTGATAGATCTTCTCAGGGATTACTCGATGCTACCTTATGCTGCAGGTCAGCTCAGCTCTCTGTCTTTATGCTCTTTGCTTCACTGTCTCTTCGCTTCTATGTCTTCGTCTTCTTTCCTCTGGCTCTTCCTCTTAGCTTCATCTCTCGGTTTCCTTTCTGTTCTCTGTTCATGGCTTTAAATCCAGTCAATCTCATGACTGTTTGATTCCCCTTCTGCCTCCCGTTGGACTGCCTGCTATTGTCTGCTTGGAATCCCATGTCTTGGCGTCATGGTCTTCAATTCACAGGGAGTGGCCACTTGTCTTCCAACGAACTACGCTAGCTTTTCCTCGTTAGTTCGGTTCTTTGGTCACGTCAGGAAATGACTCATCCACCACCTCAGCATTCAAATCAGACCTCAATTCCTTATAGATCGCGGCTTAATCCCCTGTTAAATCTAGTTCTTTTATGGGGCGCGTTCTCAGCCGTTAGATCTGGATCCCCCAGATCCGACGCCATTCACTCATTTTGCACGGTTGACTTGCTCAACCGTTAGTGTGCGATGAGCGGCAATTTTCCCTCTCCTCCACCTACCACGTGTCGGGCGCTGAGTGGAATCGCTCACTTTTCTCTAAATCCGCTTACCCCCAAGGGTGTCCTTGATAAATACCGTCGGTTTTGGAGCGCGGGTCCCGCCTTTAGCCTTTAGTGCTTTTCCCCACAGTTTTCTCGACTTCCATGCGACTGAGCACTCTGGGCCTCTCCTTCTTGATGGGTTTTTCCCAGTGATGCACAATAATCGCTTATCAAAAACTACCTCCTTTTCCTGATTTGGGCTTCCCAGGTGCTAGTTTCATGTCCTGCGCGGTCTCCATGGGCCTCGATCAGCGCACTTTGGCCGAGGTCCTCGTCGTTCCACGTTGGTTGCCAACGGCCACTATTCAGAGGTTCTTTTGATCGCTCTATGCTCTTTGAATTTGAAGTTTTGTCCTAATCTGATACAGTCATGGTGCTATGAAGAATTTTCATGGATACAATTCGAATCACGGCCTTCCCACTGAAAAAGCTTTTGGACCACCAAAGGTTAGTTTTCAAGAATTGACTAAGTGAGGATATAATTTTCTCACTTGTCCAATCTCTATCCACTTTGCACTGCTTAGCTTTGAACCTTTCAGCCCAATTCTGAGGTACTCAACATCTCCCCCATGCATCGTCCTCACCTTCTTGTCTAGCACTGTGTCTTCCTGCAATTCATTAAGATACTCAGGTAGCAGGTCATCAATAGAAGGCAACTAACTCTGTTCTTTGGGATCCTCAATTAGAGAATGTTCAAACAATCTCAAGTAATTTGCATTTACGACTGATTAGATGTGCATGTAAGCTGGTAGATCAAGGCAAAAAGCATTTTCACCAATCTTCTCAAGTATCTTGAAGGGTCCATACCTGATAGGCTTTAGCTTTTTACCTTCACCTTACATCCTATCCTTGCTGATATATAGCCAGACCTGGTCACCAACTTGGAAACTATGCTCCATCCAATGCTTGTCATGCCTTGCCTTGTATTTGGCTTGGCTCTTTTCCAGCTGTTCATGTACTGCCTGGTGGATCTCCTAGATTTGTTCAATGAACCTAGTTGCCTTGTCCACATCACTATGTCCCTCAACTTTGGTATATTTACCAAAGACAAAATCCAAAGGAGACCTTGGTCTGAAACCAAAACAGGTCTGAAAAGGAGATCTCTGAGTAGAAGAATGTTTTTCTCTTTTGTAAGCATGCTAGACATAGCACAAATGTTCATCCCAAAGCTTAGGATGTTTGCTGCAATATCCTCTGAGTAACTGGATCACTACCCTGTTAACTACTTCTATCTGGCCATCAGTTTGTGGATGAAAAGTTGTGCTTTTCTTCAATTTGGTGTCCATTAGTTCCCACATAATTGACCAAAACTTTCCCACAAATCGGGTGTCTCGATCAGAGATAATGGAAGTGGGTAATCGAAAATGAACCCATACATGTTCGAAGAACAGTTTTGTAGTTTGTTAAGCTATAATCTGTTTGTTACAAGGTATAAAAATACACATTTTCTGAACCTATCCACAACAACATATAGATAATCATGACCTTTCCTAGATTTAGGCAGTCCTCCAACAAAATCCATGGAAACACTTTCCCAAGGGTGAGAAGGAACTGGTAGTGGAGTGTACAAGCCTAGTTTTCTATTGCTGGGCTTGCTTTAACACACATAGTACACCCTCTTACATATCTAGAAACTGTCTCATTCATTTTTGGCCAATAACAGAATCTTTGCAACTGTCTTACTTACCCCAAAGTGACTTGATACTAGAGAAATGTGTGCTTCTCTAATTATCTTTACTCTCTCAGTTTGTGGAATGCAGAGTTTCCCACAATGGTATAAGAGTCGGTCCTTCACATGATAATCCATTTCTTCTACTCGTTTGCCTTGACTCAAAGTTTCATATACATCTTTAAAGTCTATATCTTGAGCATATTGTTCAATGTAGCTTTCATGTAACATAGAATTATGCTTAAGTATAATAGATGCATTTATAATGGGTTTGGATAACATGTCTGCAACTTTATTATGTATGCCCTTTTTATATCTGATGACTAAATGAAACTGTTGTAGAAAACCCATCCATTTGTAGTGTCTTGATTATTGTAACTTAGTTTGGGAGTGTAGATATTGAAGTGTTCGATGATCAGTATTTATTATTGTCTCTTTGCCCACTAAGTAATGTTTCCACTTTTTCACACTCTGAACTAATGGATACAATTCTTTATCATATGTAGGATAGTTAACTACTGCAGGATTAAAAGTCTCAGAATGATTACATATGGGTTTACCATGCTATGTTAACACTGCTCCCATGGCATAGTCACTGGCATTAGTTTGGATCTCAAATGGTCTTTGTAGATTAGGCAAGGCTAGTACAGGTGCTATACTAATCTTTTCTTTCAAGGTATCAAAGGCTTTTTGATGTTTGCTTGCCCCACTAAAACACCTTGTTCAATCCCGTTAAAGCATGTAAAGGAGCTGCAATTGAGGAAAAGTTAGAAGTGAAATTCCTCCAATATTGTGTTTCCCCTAAGAAGCTTCTCACTTCTAAAGCAGACTTGGGTTTAGGCCAGTTTGCAATGACTGCCACCTTAGAGGGATCTATTTTCAATTCACCACCCCCTACTATATGACCCAAATAATTTAGAGATGTTTTGCCAAATTCACATTTTGAGAGTTTAACATGAAGTTTTTCTCTTTTCAAAACATCTAATGTCTTGTCAACATGCTTTAAGTGTTCTTCCCATGTTTTACTAAAAATCAGAATGTCATTCAGATACATAATAACAAAATCATCAAGAAAAGGCCTGAGTACATCATTCATTAATCTCATGAAAGTAGCAAGAGCATTGGTCAGGCCAAAAGGCATAACCAGTCACTCATACAATCCCTTCTTTGTGTTGAAAGCAGTTTTCCATGCATCTTGTTCTGCAACTTTGACCTAATGGTATCCACTATGCAAGTCTAACTTGGTGAAATAAACAACTTCTTTCAATTCATCTAAAAGATCATCTATGCAAGGAAGGGGATAACAATTTTTTATTGTTATCTTGTTCAGTGCTCGGTAGTCAATGCACATTCTCCACAAGCAATCTTTCTTTCTCACGAAAATGATTGGTGACCCACATGGTGATGTGCTAGGCTTGATGAACCCCTTCTCGAGCAACTCCTACACCTGCTTCTTGATTTCAGCATTCTCTAAAGCAGACAACCTGTACATTCCAATGTTAGGCAATGGAGCATCTTGTTGCAAAATAATATCATGTACTATTTCCTTTTTGGGTGGCAGACCTTTAGGTTCTTGAAACAAGACATCATACTCTAAAACAACCTTTTCTATATCATCTTGTTGTTTAGCATTATAGCTCTCAAATACATTGGTTTTATCAGGTTTCTTTTCCTTTACAACCATCAGTAAGAACTGTTTGCATGAATTTATCATTCTTTTCATCTTGATTTTGCTTGCAGTGGGTTGGGATGGTCCCCCAACTTCTAGATTTCCATTATTTCCTCTGGCTTCTAGATGAGTCGCTTGTACAGATACCTCATCTATACTAGTGGGATTAAACATGAGGATGGTATGCCTCATGTAGCTGTGTAGACCACCAATGTACTTCAAAAGAGTCTCTGGTGAGTCTAATGAGATTCCTAGAATCAACACCCTCTTTCTAAATTCTTAAGTGTACCCTTGCACACTTTGCCCTTTCAACTGCCGAAGAGTTTGCTAACTCATCATGGCTTGTTGCATGTAGGCCAATGGATAGAATTGATTTTTAATTGCAGACACAAATTCACTCCAAACAGAGATAGTCTTACCATGTCTTTTCATATCAGCTTGGGTTCTGCCTTCCCACCAAACCAAGGTAGTGCCTCCTCGGCGTAGGCTCGCCAGCTGAATCTTGCTCTTGTCCGAATCAATATTCTTCACTCTTCAATACACATCAATTTGTCTAATCCAATTGTCCAATTTTTATGCATTTAGCTCTCCATCATATATAGGCAAATCAAATTTAACATCTAGTTTGATCAAAGATGCTTTCTTGTTATGCATAGGGCTATTAGGAGGTGTGAGAAAGCTTTTCTCTTTCCCTTTTCCTTTGGAGTGCTCATGGAAGTGAGACTCATATTCTTCTTTGTCTTGTTTAGAGCCTGTTGAATCTTCATCCTTATGTTTTCTAAAGTACCTATACATTTCTTCTACCATGGACTTTATGGCTAGGAAACTTTCTATGAATTGAGGGTCTGGCCCCATAGAACCTTCCTTTGTCATTGTCTTCCGAGGATAGACTCTCCCAGTTTTAGGATTAGTTTCAACCAACTCTCCTTCTCCTAATTTGAGCTTTGATCTAGTGAGCATTCAATAGCTAAACCAACACAAGCTGGTATAACATTGACAGCCTAAAGCTCTGATACCACTTGATCTAATAATCACCCTTGAGTGACCTCAGTTAATTATTTATTGAATAAAAGTATTATAGACTTGTGTGTTGGTGTGTGTCTATGTTATTTTAGGAAACATATCGATCAGATTGCAAAATACAAAGACAATGGAAAATGGGAAACAACAGAGAAACACAGTAACTAGATACAAGAACACAAGAAATTAATAAGGATTTCACCCTAACCTCTAGGGCTACATCTCTGGTCCAGCTCTCAGTGGTGGCCTTATTTTATTGTGTCTTTAAAAGCATAGAATTATAATGAGTAGCTCAATTTGAATCTTCTGAACAGAATTGCTTCGCAGGGTGGTTCTTGGATTCCCCAAGCCACTAGAGTGCATAGACTCTTTTCCTTACCAGTTGTTGACATCTCTAGTCTTTAATGGAAGGAGCCCAACTTGGTGCTCAGTCTTGACAGATCTTCTCAAGGATTTCTCAATGCTACCTTATGCTGTAGGTCAGCTCGGCTCTTTGTCTTTCTGCACTTTGCTTCACTGTCTCTTCGCTTCTCTGTCTTCGTCTTCTTTCCTCTGGCTCTTCTTCTCGGCGTCCTCTCTCGGTGTCCTTTCTATTCTTTGTTCATGGCTTTAAAGCCAGTTAATCTCATGACCGTTTGATTCCCCTTCTGCCTCCTGTCGGACCGCTTGCTGTTGTTCGCTTGGAATCCCCTGTCTTGGCGTCATGGTCATTGACTCACATGGAGTGGCCACTTGTCTTCCAACAAACTGTGCCGACTTTTCCTCGTTGGTTCGGTTCTTCGGTTACGTTAGGAAATGATCATCCGCCACCTCAGCAGTCAAATCAGACCTCAATTTCTTACAGATTGCGGCTTAATCCCTTTTCCAATCCGGTTCTTTTATCGTGCGTGTTCTCAGCGTTAGATCTAGATCCCCCAGATTCCATGCCATTCGCTCATTTCGCGCGATTGACATGCTCAACCATTAGCATGCAATGAGTGGTGGTTTTCTCTCTCCTCTTCCTGCCATGCATCAGGCTCTGAGTGGAATCATTCGCTTTTCTCTAAATCTGCTTACTGCCCAAGGGTACCCCCGCTAAATACCCCTGGTTTTGGAGTGCGGGTCCAGCCTTTAGCCTTTAGCGCTTTTTCCCATGGTTTTCCCGACTTCCATGTGACTGCGCACTCGAGGCCTCTCTTTCTTGAAAGGTTTTTCCCAGCGATTACTCGTGCATCAGAAACTGCCTCCTTTTCCGGAACTGGGCTTCCCAGGTGCTAGTTTCACCTCCTACGTGGTCTCCATGGGCCTCGTCAGCACTCTTTGACCGAGGTCCTCATCGTTCACGCTGGCTGCCAACTACCGTTGTTCAGAGGTTCTTTTGATCACTCTATGCTCTTTGAATTCGAAGTTTTGTCCTGATCTGATACAATCATCGTGTTGTGAAGAATCTTCATGGATCTAATTTGGATAAGAAAACCACTGATGTGATAAGCTGATCACAATCGTGCATCTTGTTAGAGTCGGTATGGTCAGTCCTCCATCAGAGATCAAAACTCTTTATGCATTTTATTTTTAGGTGTCCCGCTCCATTCACCCAGCTGCATTCTGCTAGGGGCATGCCATAATCTGACGAAGAAGGTCATGCTAGTCATTCCCCCTCATGTCTGGCTCCTGCTAGCTCAGGTCTTTTGTCAATAATCACCAAATTCCATGACAATCAAGGTCTGGTCCTTTAACGGACAAAAGTCATTTTCAATAGTTAGGTCTAAGGATTCATCAATTTGGTCTTCAAACAAAGCCATGTAGGCCAGAGTGAAGCCCTTACACAGTTATGATTCAGAGAGTTTCATCGTCATGGTGATAGACTTCGACTCTTCTTCAAAACTCTGTTTTGAAGAAAGGTCAAACAGTGTCATTAGTTATAAAATTTTCAAAAAAAAAAAGTCAGCAGTTGATTTCTTCAAATTCAGGCATGGTTTCCATGGCCAAATTTCCTATCGTGCAATCCCTGCAAAGAGTGCCGAAAATTTCATCATTTGAGCTAAAATTTCAAAGGGAAAGTGAAAATCAGTGTGCTTTAAAGTCAGTGAAAAAGTGTCAAAACATAACATTAGAAAAATGGGTTTTTGGAGAAGCAAAAATTTAACCCATCACTTCCTAGTCTTTATATACAAGTTTTCCCCAATGATCAAAGCCATTGTGCAAATCAAGTGCATAGGAAGACATTGCAAAGGGTTTGAGTGTGCATCATGCGTGTTTGAGTGAGTTGGAGGCAGTTTCCAGGAGCACGATGCATATACATAGGGGCGCGGCGCACACAGAGCCAACCCCCAATGTATTTTTTCAATGGGCGTGACGCACACCCAGGGCATGGCGCACACAGAGCCAACCCCCAGTGTATTTTTTCAACGAGCGCGACACACACCCAGGGCGTGGCGCACTGGGTTTTGCGTGCGGCGCACACCCACAGAGGGCCAAAACAATGCCAAATCACCTCAAATTTTTTGTGAAGCCCATCAAATTGAAAGGTAGGCTCTATGACATGACTTGTTCATCAAAATTTATAAATGATATGGTGGTTTATGGTGATGTTTGAATGCAATCAAATTCATAAAATCAAGCACAAGAAAACACCAAAAACCATGGTGGCTAGGGTTGCAAAAGTGGGGTGTTAGTGCCAAGGTTCCATTTCACCTATCATTTTTCCCTCACCTACCATTTTTCCCTATCCTCCCTTTCTCATTTTTCCTATTATCCCTACCCTAAAATACTACCAAACCCTATCCCCTATCCCTCCACTCTGTTGTCAACATAACACCCCAAAACCCTACCCTATCAAATACCCAAACCCCATATATATCCCTAAACAAACTTCTCCCCATACCCCCTATTCCTATCACATTATTCCCTTCCTAATACTCCCTTTTTCATTGTTCCCCTTGGTGACAGATATCACAAGAGCACCTAGCTTCACACCATCATCAAAGGGAAACCTAAGTACAGTACACAAGTAGTCATGGCTTCACAACATTCTTCGGAGTATGAGATGGAGACACAAAGTGACTCATCCTTGGAAGAGCAGGTTCCCAGGAGACGTCACAAGAGTGGCAAACATGTTAGGGATGAGCCCACTACCCTCACTAAATTACAAGCATGCCCTCTAGCCATGTCATGTTTCCAACACCTAGCATGTTTTGAATTTTGTCAAAGGGTGGTGAATGTTAGAGTTCATCATGAGTTGGCCCGTCTTTTTGTGCTTCACCTACATGGAGGTCAGTCTATCTTGGCCAGGGTCACCTTCACATTGACACCCGAAACTATCTTAGTGGCAACAGGCATACCAAATGTTGGAGAACAGTGGCATAAGAAGAAGAAGGTGGATAGGCAACACTATGAGGCTTACATTAAGGCCAGATTCTTGAGTCAGCTCACAAGAGTCTTCCCATTCAGATACTTGAAAGATGAGTATGCTCCACTCATGAAATTAATCATGAAGTACTTCAGCTATGAGGGGAGTTTCTCTCGACTATATGCCTATCACATCAGGTTTCTCGTGCACTTTACCAGGGTGAGGATGATGAACCTCCCATTTTTCATTTGCAGGAACATAGAGAGGTTGAACACATTCATGCAACATAAGACCCCTCAGCAGCAGCTTAACAGTGTTTATCACTTTTCTCTTATCTGGATTTTGGTGGATCATTAGTTGGGATTACAGGGCATTGCTTGGGAGGACTTCATCTCCTGTGACTTCTTCAACACTTCACAGGTACTATCAGAGCCAGAGCATGAGATAGGTGGTCCTTCTCATCAGTATGAGCACCATGAGACCACAACTATGCCAGTATTCGTGACATATCAGAGAGGCAGTAGGCACTTGTTTTCGGTAGCAAAGCGAGTGTTATCTCCACCCGGGATGGAAGGGGTCTCGCTTCTGGAATCGACTACACGGGTACAGGAAAAGGGCAAGAAGCCCATGCATTCAGGATGATGATGCAGAGGTGGAGAATGCCAAACTCAGGATGACCATTTAGGAGAAAAACACGGAGATCCAAGACTTGTCACTCAATGTGGAGAGGGACAAATGGATCATCAAGCATCTGGAGCAGAGGAACAAGCAGCTTGAGGACCAGCATGAGATCATGGAGCTGCAAAGCATCCATGAGAATCGACAAGCTGCCCAACAAAGGAGGATCGAGCTCACTACCTTGGAGCAAGAGATCAACAATGACCGCGAGTCCTGGCTAGAACGGATCAACATACACCTGGAGAGACTGCTGGAGAAGGCTGACCGAGACAAAACCATACTGAGGAGGATGTTTTATCATTATAGGGCACGAAACATGAGTGCAAAGGCTCGGATAAGGAGCTTGAAGGCAAAATTGAGCAAAGCAACAAAAGAGGAAAAAGAGGTAAAAGAGAAAGATCGGCTTTGAATCTTCGCTGAAGCTTCTGTGGCCTAGCATAGCACCTCTTAGAGAACCTCCATCCCAATTTTCAAGAAATTTGGGACAATTTTGGTCACATGGAAATTTTTTGGTCATAAACACAGGTTTTTTCTCCCTGTGCGCTGCACCACTGGTGCGGTGCGTAGGATTGGGAGCTCCATATGAGAAATGGCTTGAATTTTTGGATTCATCATGCAAAATCACGACTATTGGCACTCGGGCAAGAAATTTGGGCATGATTTGAGTCTCCAGGAGGTCAAAAACACCCAAAAAATGGCCTCTCTGTCCCTATTTTGACACACAGGAAGCAGTCTTGGGAGAATGAATATTTGGAGGGGAAAACGAGCACCAAATTCAAACATTCCACCTGGGTTGAAAGGTATACAGGACAAGCTTTCCAACAAGCACACTTGGGCACATTTTGGACTCCTGCAAGTGCCTCAAAACATGCTCCAAATTGGCATGGCGCATATAGAAAAAAGGCCCAATTTACCTCTGTTTCACGAAATTTCGATTCACGACTTCTCCAAAGTGGGCCCGCTCATCTACACTTCACTTTTTCAGCACATAAGGTGGAATTTAAATTATTTTCACTCCAGATTGTCTTCTATCCAAGTGGAAAAGGAAGGCAAACAATCACCCAAGCCATTTGTCATATTTGTAACGCTGCACCTGTAGCTAATGGTTGGCTTTCCACCTCCATTTTGTAATGATTCAAGTAACTCCCCAACCCTTGGGCATTCTATCTCTTCATGGCACATTATATATATTGTATGCAAACTATTTGCAAAGGGTTGGTTGGCTTGTAACTTCTGGGAGACTGTGGGAAAGAAACTTTGTTTCTTCATTGTATATTTTTTACAGAGGATTAATGAAAGAAAACGGCTCTGTTTCATGAGATTCATGTGGTTGTGAGCGCAACAAATGTGTCTCTTATGTTTCATATGTATCTTGTTATGTTTCATAGCTCATTTCATATTCATTTCCGGTGAAATTTTCTAAGTTGGATAAGGTAGAATTCAATTTTATTGCTCTGCCTGTGGGAAAATTTCATGTT
>APFE030359581.1:42599-97119 GCA_000404065.3 Pinus taeda
TTTATTGCTCTGCCTGTGGGAAAATTTCATGTTCAGTGTTCTTTCTTCTGTTGAAAAGGATTCATGTACTTATGCCCTTTTCACTCTCCTAAGAAATCTATCCATTCTGCGTTGTTTCAAACTAAATTGTTGGAATCTCCGCCTATCTTGCCTCACGAAGTAATCTGTGCCTTTGTATTAAATTCTTTGTTTTATTGCGGTCCATTGGTCCCATACCATCCTAGAAACACAGTCATTCATAAAAATCGTTTCTTCTATCCATATTCACTTACTAGCCTAAGATCAATATTTCACAGTAAGTCATCTCAGACCATTTCATTTACTTATTCGCTGAGCGTGACATGGAGAGAGCCCTCTCCTGTTCTGGTAGGGCTAGCTACCAGACTGAGCGTGGTTTGTGGTTACCCTGAATTTTTCCTTCCTTCAGCCTAAGGCGAATTTAGGTGCTAACATAGTGGCGACTCTGTTGGGGACAAAATCAAATCCCCTTACTTCTTAATAATTCTAAGCTTCCAGATGATAAGTTTAGGATATGATAGGCTGAGTAAATTTGGTTGTGTCCTTTGATTTTTCTCAATAGCACGCTGGCTTCTAGAAGATATACCAGAGCTAATCCATATCCAGATCCTCCGCACATCTATGAAAATCCCAATTTGATTTCAAGAATTCGTCGTCAAGAAATCTCTATATCTCCCGTGTTCAAGTCCCATTCATGCCCAAACATTTTTGAGTATATTGAAGAGCTAGAGTTTGATGAGCAATTTGAATTATCGTTGTTCGAAACCAAGTCTGAAAGGGCGGTTGACTCTACTGTCCACAATCCACAGTTTCTTGTAGACTTGGAGACGGAAAGGGCTAAGCGGTCGATTGATAACCACATTGTAGCTCAGCTTCAAACTCCAATTTCTAGTCCCTTACAAACTGTGCACACTCCTCTAACACCTCCGAGGACAAATCCACCAAGAGTGATGGTTGCCCGTTTTTCACCCCTTGTTTTGCCTCAATTTCTAGATGATATGCCCGCAGATTACCAAAGCAAAATCCCATTTTTTGATGGCACTCCTAATGGCATTACTGCTCAGCAACATGTGGACATAATGGCAGACTTCTGTGAACTTCATGAGATCGATGCAGAGAATGTTGCAATGAGACTCTTTGTACAGACATTTGCAGGTGAAGTGAGGAAATGTTTCAGAGGTTTTCCGGCTGCACGTATCGCTACCTTGAATGACCTACAAAGACAATTTTTAAACCACTGGGAAGTGAAAAAGAATCCTCTTAAAATTCTGGCCGAATATGAGCAAATCAAAAGAAACGCTGGTGAGTCGGTCCAAGACTATTGCATTAGATTCAATTCAGTTTATAACGAAATTCCAGATCATCTAAGGCCACCTGTGGGACTAGCCATGGTGAAATTCCCGGATGGTTTTGATGTTGACATGGCTTATCAATTAAGAGAAAGAGAACCGACCACAATGGAAGACATGTAGAAGATAGCGGTCAGCGTTGAAGCAAATCTGCTGACCAAGAGAGCTAGAGCAAAAGCAGAGAAGAAGGTCACTGTAAAAGAAGAATCTTCCTCAGTAGATCAGCTACTTCGGAAGGTAGCGCAGATGCTTGAAAGGGTGAAACTTGACAAACCAGAGCCACAAGTTAGAAATCCTAACTTTCGTGGCCAACAACAACCACAATATAGAATAAGACAGAGAGATCAGCGAGCCCAAGAGCAGACAGCACAACAGCCTGTTCAGACGCCTTTGCAGCAAAATTTTGTACATGGATTGGAATAAGATGAGGACGGGAATGTAATAGGTGAGGAAAACCACCTCTTTACTCCTGATGATTTGCCTATTTATCTCATTGAGGAGGAGGAGTATGCAGAGAGTTCAGTTGTACACAAAGATGTAGATTTCATTCTAGCAAATGACACCGTCTTGGAGGAAGAATCAGATGAGTACCAAAGAGGCTATATGAATGCTTTGTCTGCCCAACAACAACGATATTCACTTAGAAATAGAGATGTGCTGGTCAAACCAATTCAGAAAAAGAAGGATGTTGAGGCATCAAAAAATTATTCATCAGTTGCACAAAGGAAAGGAAAGGAGATGGTTGATCTGGAGAGCAGCAAATCACCATCAGCAGAACAATCACATCAACAAGTTGCATCGAAAGGAAAGGAAAGGAAAGAAATCCCAGTCAAAGAGGAAGAAAGGATTCCTGCTTTTAATTTAGAGAATGAGATTTCTAAATTGAAAGTATCCATCCCATTGATTGAAATAATGAAGAACATCAGTTATAGAGGACAAGTATCTAAAATGTTGAATTTGGACCCAATGTCCGACATGGTGAATGTCGAAGATGATCAACCAGAAATGATTTTTGGGCCAACAACGAATGGTGAGTCTCCTGATAGTGATGTGCCACCTTTTTATATCAGTTTAAGATTGCATGATTTTGTGTTACATAACACCATGTTCAATTCCGAAGCTTATCACAATCTCATGCCCAAGGCTATCATGGATAAGCTTGGTCTAGACATCACTCGGCAATATCATGATCTCTATTCGTTTGATTCCAGTAGAGTAAGATGTATAGGACTCATCAAAGACTTGGTTGTGAGTCTGGATCAACTCCCACTGAAGAATGTTTTGATGGATGTTGTTGTAGCAAATATTCCTCCCAGGTTTGGCATGCTTCTTTCCAGGTCTTGGGTAGCGAAATTGAAAGGGACACTACAGCTAGATTTCTCCTATGCAATGATTCTAGTGTTTGGACAAATGAGGAAATTGTATCGAGAACAAAAAAATGAAATACATGATCACAAGCAAGGAGAAACCGATAAATCATCCAATTAATTATGTACATAAAGATTTAGAGTCTTTTGTTTTGTATTAAGATAGTTTTAATGATATAGATAGTCAGTTAGTAGAAGCAGATGATATTCCAGAAATAACAGAAAATTTCAGAGGAGTTTTAAAGAAAGAAGAACAAGAACAACAGAACACCGTTGGGCAATTAGCTGAAAATAATGGACAACAAGCAGACAAGGCACAACAAACAGATTTCCAGCACTTGCAAGAGGAGGAAGAAGGTTTGTGGACCATGGATTTCGATGGAGCAGTGAGAAATGATGGCACTGGAATTGGAATTTGGGTACACAGTCCTTTCTCCGCCCCGAACAAGTCCCTAGTAACGTGCAGGTATGCTCTTACAAGTTGGCTTTTGATTTTTCGAATAATGAAGCTGAGTAAGAAGCTCTAATTGCTGGCCTAAAGATTATAAGAAAGTTGAATGTTAAGAGGATTTCAATATATGGCAACTCCGAATTGGTTATCAAGCAGGTCAGAGGCGAATATTAAGCAAAGCATCCTAGGATGCGGGCTTACCGTAATGCAGTTCTAGACATCCTAAAATTATTTTCAGAATACACTTTGACGTGTGTGCCTCGTATACAAAATAGTATTGTGGATGCTCTTGCCAAGGCAGCAAGTAGTTTGAAAATCCCAATGAACTCTAGCAATAAATTCGAAATCCATGTCAAGCATCGTCCAACCGTTCCAAACAATCAGAGATTTTGGCAAGTGTTCCAAGATGATGATGAGATTGATGATTTTTTGCAAAACAAAGGCAAGTTCAAGGAGACCTCAATTGATGTAGAAAATGACGATGGTAAAGGTAATGGTACAAATGAGGTGCAGATCAATGAAATGGACGTGTTGCAGCTGAAGAATAACGTTATTCCTAAAGGCTTGATACCTTTAGAAGAACTATTTAATCAAGATGATGTAGCCCACAAGCCAACATTGCAGCCAACAGAGAAGGGTGTGGAAGAGGTCAACATCAGAACAACTGCTAATCCTAAATTGATAAAATTGTCCAAATCATTGCCACAAATGGTCAAGGACAAATATATTAGTTTGATGTATTCTTTTGCAGATGTTTTTTCTTGGGATTATTCTAACTTGAAGACATATGATACCAATATAATTCAGCACACTATACCCATCAAGCCCAATCAGAAACCATTTAGACAGAAGTTGAGAAGGCTAAATCCAAAGTTGCTGCCATCTATTGAAAACGAGATAAACAGGTTGTACAAATCAGGGATCATTGTGCCAATCAGATTTTCAGATTGGATCTCTAACTTGGTGCTCGTACGAAAGAAGATAGGTGAGATTCGCTTATGCATCGATTTTAGAAATCTCAACAAAGTTTCATTGAAAGACAACTATCCACTGCCCAAAATGGACCATATACTTCAGCGAGTAGTGGGAGCATCTCGTATGTCACTACTTGATGGTTATTCCGGATATAACCAATTTTCTGTCCATGAAGATGATCAAGACAAGACAATGTTCACCACTCCATGGGGAACCTTTCATTATGCTAAAATTCCTTTCGGTTTGAAGAATGCGGGTGCCACATTTCAGCGTGCAATGGACTTGGCTTTTGCAAATGAGAAGGATGTCTTTTTGGTGGTGTACTTGGATGATTTGATAGTGTTTTCCAAATCTGATGAAGAGTACATGTACCATCTTAAAACTATCTTCCAAAACTGCAGAAAATATGGCTTGTCGCTGAATCCAAAGAAGAGCTTGTTCGCCATGGAGGAAGGAAAACTACTCAAACACATTATCTCAAAAGATGGCATTCGTATTAACCCCACACGTATGCAAGAAATTTAGCAAATTTATCTGCCCCGGAATAAGAAAGAGATACAATCGTTCAATGGTAAGATGAATTTTCTATGCCGCTTTGTACCTAATCTTACTGAACACCTAAGAGAGATGACAAACATGCCTAAGAAGGACAGCCAAGTGAAATGGACGGAGGAGGTTGTAAAATCTTTCAATTTGGTCAAATTGACTCTTTCCTAAGCTCCAGTTCTAGTCAGCCCGGACTACACTCAGGATTTCATATTGTTTTCATTTGCTTCAGAGCATACTATGGCAGCAGTGTTATTACAGAAAAGAGATGATCATGAAAGACCCATTGCATTCTTCAACAGAGCTATAAGAGATGCAACATTAAAATATAACATCATTGAGAAGCAAGCCCTTGCACTTTTGAAGGCATTGAAATATTTCCGGGTATATATTCTACATTCTCATATTTTGGCCTATGTTCCTAATACTGTTGTCAAAGATGTTTTAGTGCAGACCGTCCGGAAGGAAGACGAGGCAAGTGGATTGCAGCCTTGTTGGAATATGATGTGGAAATAAAGCTCACAAAGCTGGTGAAAGGGCAGGGATTGGCAAAGTTAATGGCTGAATCAAACCTGCATGCCTTGGACATAAATTTGATCGCTGCCTTGTCCGATGAGAATGAGGAAGGATCATCAATTCAGGTATCTGAAATGTTTTCTTTTTCTCCGTGGTATTCAGATATCATATATGTGCTTAAAAATTTGTCAACACCGCCCGACATGACTAGAAACAAAGCAAGAACACTCAAGTTGAAGGCTGCCAAGTTTTGCATTCTAAATTATACACTGTATTGGAAAGATCCTGGTGGAATTTTGTTAAATTGTTTGGTGGAAAAGGAAGCAAAGAAAGTCATGGAGGACTGCCACCAAGGAGACTGTGGTGGCCACCTTTTTTGAAAATCAACAGCAAATCAAATTCTGAGAGTGGGGTACTATTGGCTGACATTGTTTGCTGATGTATATAAGATGGTCAAGTGCTGTCATAAGTGTCAGATTTTTGAAGGAAAGCAGAAGTTACAACCTCTACCACTCAAGCCCATTGAGGTGAGTGCCCCTTTCTAGCAATGGGGGTTGGATTTCATTGGTGAAATTCATCCCGCTTCTTCTGGTCAGCATAGATGGATCCTCACAGTGACAGATTATTTCATGAAATGGATTGAGCCAATTCCCACTAGACAAGCTACAAATGCGGTAATCATTTCATTCCTTGAAAATAACATTTTGTCTCGTTTTTGTTTCCCGAATAAGTTGATCATTGATAACGCAACAACTTTCAAATCAAAAAGGATGGTAGAGTTTTGTCATAAATATCACATCATCTTGGGTCAGTCAACTGCCTATCATCTGCAAGGAAATGGATTGGCAGAGTCTTCGAACAAATCATTGGTCAACATCATCAAGAAGCTACTGGAAATAAACAACAAGAGTTGGCATAAGAGGTTGGTCAATGCACTTTGGGTAGATTGGGTCAGTTAGAAGAAATCCATAGGTACATCACCTTTCGAGCTTGTTTATGGAGTTGAAACAATATTTCCTACCTCTCTCGCTACCCTGGTAGTCAAACTTCTTCAAGAGGCTGGCAGTGACGAAGATCCCATGTAGAGAAGGTTGAATCAAATGGTCCACTTGCAGTAGACTAGAGAAGAAGTTTTCAAGAACACATCCAAATTGCAGGAGAAAATCAAGAAAATTTTTGACAGAAAGGAAAAGGTGGACAAATTTAAGGTGGATGATGTGGTGCTGAAGTGGTATGCAAGGAATGAGGAGAAAGGCAAGCAAGGTAAGTTCGAGAGCCTTTGGAAAGGTCCTTTCAAGGTTGCAGCATATCGGGGTCAGAATGCCTTTCTTCTGAAGGAAATGAACGGGGAAGATTGTCCAGGAGGGCCGATCAATGGTTGGCTGCTCAAGCGGTACCATTCCTGAGTTATTAACGCTACTTCCACTGTTACTGTAAATACCATTTTATTTCAGTTTGTTAGAGTTTTTTAAGTTAGTCTTCAAGACATTTCAATGTCAAATTTGAGTCAGTTTTTGGTCATTTCAGTTTCATAAATGAGTCAGAGTCCTGTGTCATTTGTCGAAATAATGACTCCATAACCCAATGGACGAAGGAACTGTCTAGCTCTTCCAGAGATCTGCTATTCTTGGCACCTCCAAGGAGCTACCATGCCCCATTGGAGCCAATGTTAGAGTCAGTCTGGTCAGTCCTCTGCTAGAGATCAAAACTCTTTATGCATTTCATTTTTAGGTGTCCCGCTCCATTCACCCAGCTGCATTCCACTAGGGGCATGCCATAATCTGACAGAGAAGGTCATGCTAGTCATTCCCCCTCATGTCTAGCTCCTGCTGGCTCAGGTCTTTTGTCAATAATCACCAAATTCCATGACAGTCAAGGTCTGGTCCTTTAATGGACAAAATTCATTTTCGATAGTTAGGTTTAGGGGTTCATCAATTTGGTCTTCAAACAAAGCCATGCAGGCTAGAGTGAAGCCCTTACACAGTTATGATTCAGAGAGTTTCATCATCATGGTGATAGACTTCGACTCTTCTTCAAAACTCTGTTTTGAAGAAAGGTCAAACAGTGTCATTAGTGATAAAATTTTCAAAAAAAGAAGTCATCAGTTGATTTCTTCAGATGAAGGCATGGTTTCCGTGGCCAAATGTCCTATCATGCAATCCCTACAAAGAGTGCCTAAAATTTCATCATTTGAGCTAAAATTTCAAAGGGAAAGTGAAAACCAGTTTGCTTTAAAGTTAGTGAAAAAGTGTCAAAACATAACATTAGAA
The DNA here is from genome assembly GCA_000404065.3 of Pinus taeda. Classification (NCBI taxonomy): domain Eukaryota; kingdom Viridiplantae; phylum Streptophyta; class Pinopsida; order Pinales; family Pinaceae; genus Pinus; species Pinus taeda. The sequence goes on from APFE030359581.1 coordinate 50,092, forward strand.
AAATGGGTTTATGGAGAAGCAAAAATTTAACCCATCACTTCCTAATCTTTATATAAAAGTTTTCCCCAAAGATCAAAGCCATTGTGCAAATCAAGTGCATAGGAAGACATTGCAAAGGGTTTGAGTGTGCATCGTGCGTGTTTGAGTGAGTTGGAGGCAATTTCCAGGAGAGCGGCGCATATACATAGGGGCGCGGCGCACACAAAGGGCATGGCGCACACAGAGCCAACCCCCAGTGTATTTTTTCAATGGGCGCGGTGCACTGGGTTTTGCATGCACCGCACACCCACAAAGGGCCAAAACAGTGCCAAATCACCTCAAATTTTTTGTGAAGTCCATCAAATTGAAAGGTAGGCTCTATGACATGACTTGTTCATCAAAAATTATAAATGATATGGTGGTTTATAGCGATGTTTGAATGCAACCAAATTCATAAAATCAACCACAAGAAAACACCAAAAACCATGGTGGCTAGGGTTGCAAAAGTGGGATGTTAGTGCCAAGGTTCCATTTCACCCATCATTTTTGCCTCACCTACCATTTTTCCCTATCCTCCCTTTCTCATTTTTCCCATTATCCCTACCCTAAAATACTACCAAACCCTATCCCCTGTCCCTCCACTCTGTTGTCAACATAACACCCCAAAACCCTACCCTATCAAATACCCAAACCCCCTATATATCCCTAAACAAACTTCTCCCCATAACCCCTATTCCTATCACATTATTCCCTTCCTAAAACTCCCTTTTTCATTGTTCCCCTTGGTGATAGATATCACAAGAGCACCCAGCTTCACACCATCATCAAAGGGCAGCCTAAGTATAGTACGCGCAACAGTCATGGCTTCACAGCATTCATCAGAGCATGATATGGAGACACAAAGTGACTCATCCTCGGAAGAGCAGGCTCTTAGGAGACATCACAAGAGTGGAAAACATGTTAGGGATGAGCCCACTACCATCACTTAATTACAAGCATGCCCTCTGGCCATGTCATGTTTCCAGCACCTAGCATGTTTTTTATTTTTTCAAAGGGTGGTGAATGTTAGAGTTCATCATGAGTTGGCTCGTTTTTTTGTGCTTCACCTACATGGAGGTCAGTCTATCTTGGCTGGGGTCACCTTCACATTGACACCCAAAACTATCTCAGTGGCAACAGGCATACCAAATGTTGGATAACAGTGGCATAAGAAGAAGAAGGTGGATAGGAAACACTATGAGCCTTACATTAAGGCCAGACTTTTGAGTTAGCTCATAAGAGTCTTCCCATTCAGATACTTGAAAGATGAGTATGATCCGCTCATGAAATTAATCATGGAGTACTTCAGCTGTGAGGGGAGGTTCTCTCGACTATATGCCTATCACATTAGGTTGCTCATGCACTTTACCTGGGTGAGGATGATGAACCTCCTGTTATCGCTCAGGTTGTCCCTTGGCTCCCTAAGGGATACGGCTGAGGTAACACCAAACCAGTCTTTGGACTGCGGGTCCTAGCCTACCTGCAATCAGAGAGGGCTCTCTCTTCGTAATTCAGCTTTGTTTTGGCAGTTATCTAAGGAATTTTTGACAGCTCCTAGACAAAGCTCTTTCATCTTCATGCTGTTATGCTAAATAAGAGATTCTTTTGCCTCTTATTTCTTTACACTTTCAATCCGGTTGGTTGGTTTGCTACACTCCATACCTGTGCTGTATTATTGAGAGTTTTTTTTGAAAAAATCAGAGATTACTCAAGAGTTTGGATGATGAATTGTCTACTATGCTTCTTTTTAAATGCCTGAAGGGTGATCATGGAATTCTTATGCTGTCATATGGACCAATAAGTGTCTCTTGCCTTTGTTATATCAGTTTATATATGTTGGTATCATTGTCACTATTTCAATTGCAGAAAGAAGGAATAATCTACAATTTTCCTTACAACACTTTATACTAAATTTTTGCAATGTTCTATATGTTTTCTTCTCACTAAGGCATTAATATGAATACCTCATGGCTCATATTTGTTCTTTATCATCCATGTATGATTGTTATTTAGGAAATCTTAATTGTTCCTAGATAGAATTCATTCACCTTACCTCGGTCAGCCAGATAAAAGATATCTTAGTTGCCTTACATCTCTGACCTCCACTTCATCCTTTTTTAGCCTGAATAATTGTTTCATGAGTAACTATCTGCTCCATATCCCCCTCGTGACCAAGAAAAACACACCAGCAATCCTGCTCCCCTGATTCCATGCCCAATGGTTTGAAATTTATCGCACTATGCATTACCTCTCTACTTGAAGCCATTCTCTTTCCCACCAAAAACAAAACCCCTTGTACTCAATAAATAGCCTAAGATCACCCTAAACAAAGCTAAATTACGAAGAGAGAGCCCTCTCTAATTGCAGGTAGGCTAGGACCCGCAGTCCAAAGATTGGTTTGGCGTTACCTCGGCCGTATCCCTTAAGGAGCCAAGGGACAACCTGAGTGATAACATAATGGCGACTCCAATGGGGACCTTTTGAAATAACTTCAACTATCAAGTTGGAAGCTGGCTCCCAAAAATCATTCACGTAATACAAGTTCAAACCCAGACCCAAACCCCCTAGCTACTTCTGAAAATCCAAATTTAATCCCTAGAAACCTTAGGAAGATAGAGCAAAGAGAGGATTTAGCTGATTCTAGTCCTGAGAAAGTTCAGCCAAGAAGCGTTCCAACCCCTGTCAAAGTTCTATTTCATTCATCCCCTGTTTTCCCTACTTCATCATCCACCTCTCCGTCCACGTCGTCCACACCTCCGTTCAGTGCACATACTACCACTACAACTCCTATTATCCCAGTTGTTCCAACTGTTTCGTTCATCCCTGTAGTTCCACTTGTCCCTGTAAATATGGCTAATAGATATGCCCCTTTGCAGCTGCCTGCAAACCTCCGGGCTATGCCTCAGGACTACCAGACTAAAATAACTTATTTTGATGGCACCAGTGCCTGCAAAGCCCTTCAGCATACAAAGAAAATGCAGGATTACTTTGAGAGCTATGAGATTGATGACGATACTATGAGAATGAGGATTTTTGTCCAATGTTTGACAGGTGATGTTAGGCCTTGGTTTAGAGCACTCCCAGCCAATTCCGTAGCAAATCCAGAAGCCTTATACCACACATTTATCAATAGATGGGAGAAGAAGAAAGACCCATTGCACATATTGTCCGAATATGACACCATTAAAAGAGGCCCTCAGGAGGCTGTGTTAGACTACTGCGCAAGGTTTAACAATGTTTACAATGCAATCCCACAGAACCTTAGGCATCCACTTGATCTTGCTTTATATAAATTCCCTGATGGATTTGATACTGACATGGCTTATCAGTTAAGGGAAAGAGCCCCTCAAAGCCTGGCAGAGATGCAAGACGTTGCTCTGAGCGTAGAGGCAAACTTAATTGCCAAGATAAATAGAGCGAGAGCCGAGAGAAGAACCACCTTTAAAGAGGAACCGTCAGCCTTAGACCAAAAACTAGATGCTATTCTCAGTGGCATGCACAGGCTGGGAGATAGAATAGAAACCATTGAGAGAAAGTCTACATGGGATGCGTCACAAGCCAACACTGTTAGGAACCCAAATTTTAGGAAAACTCACAACCCAAATGTTGGACTATCTAGCCCAGATCATGATATAAGACCTCCGTTCCAAGAGAACTACACGGAGGCATCTACATCTAGTGAGCCATTAGAAGATACTCATATGAACTAGGTGTGTTCAAAGAGTGAACAACAGGTTTTCTTAACACAAGAAGACTGCGATCTTATCCAACAAAACCAAGATGATCATGACCTTGGTAAATTTCAGACTCAAACCGGAGAATCTTTTGACTTCAAACAAGGCTATGATTCTGCTGTGTATGAAGTGCACAAGCAATACAAACTAACGACCAGAACAATTGATGTGCCCGAGCACGTTAAACAAAATCAAACAAAACAGCCCAAGAAGATTAAAGGCATGACTGTTATTACAAAACCGGCTGATGAGGCCGTCCCAAAACTGCAGGAAGTAACTATGGAAGACATAACAGACATGCAGCCCTCTAATGATCAGCCTTTGTTATCTTCTCCCACAAAAGAAGATTTGAATAGCACTCTGCAAAACCTTCCCAAAATAGAGATACCGCAAGGTATCACTCACCATAACTCTGATAATCAAGAGGAAATCATAGAAAATACACTTGAAAGGGGAAAATCAGCCACTGCCAACACAAATACTCCATTGGAGAAACCATTTAACTTAGAAGTAGAAATAAGCAAGCTTAAAATTTCCATCCCCCTCTCCGAGCTTGCCAAACATGATGTGTATAGGCAACAAATCCAAAAAACACTTCAAATACCAGAGACCAAGGATGATGTCAATGTTTTAGATGATACACCTGAGCTGTTATTCAGTCTTGAGGTTAATGGAAAACTAGCATATGGAGCTGTTCTGCCCTTTTATGTAAGCCTACATATACAAGACAAAGTTTTGCACAATGCTATGTTTGATTTAGGGGCCTCACACAATCTTATGCCCAAAGCTGTAATGGAAAAGCTAAACCTTGATATCACAAGACTATAGAAAGACCTATTCTCCTTTGACTCAAGTCAGGTCAAGTGTTTAGGTTTAATAAAAGATCTATGTGTGTCTTTAGTCCAATATCCCAACAAAACAATTCTGATGGACGTGGTGGTTGCTGACATTCCACCAAAGTATGGGATGCTCTTGTCAAGATCTTGGGGAGCAAAACTCCAAGTATCCCTTCAATTAGACCTCTCTTACGCCACTATCTCAGTCTTTGGGCAACCAAAGAGATTGTATAGAGAAACACTAATGAAGTATGTGGTGAGTAGTGAGGAAAAGCCCCAAAACTTTCCCATTTACTCAATCCATTCTGATATGGATTCCTTTATTCTGTTCAATGATGATGATGGTCCCCAAACTGATGATAAGCCTTTGGATTTAGAACAAGAAGCAGGTATAAGTGAGGAATCGGTTACCCATACCCAAGAAACTGTCAAATCAAACAATGCAACCACCACACAAGGAGATCCTCCCGAAATAGGAAATTCAAATCCGCCCGCTCCAATGATGATTTCAACTCCCAATGATAGCCAAGACCAAGAAATCCTATGGTATTTGGAGTTTGACGGTTCAGTAAATAAGCTAGGAGCAGGGGCAGGAGTATGGATCCATAACGCCCAAAACAACCATGCAGAGGGTCATGCCTATAGATTGAATTTCAAATGCACCAACAACATGGCAGAGTATGAGGCCCTTCTTTTAGGCCTTAAACTCATCAAATCTCTTGGGGCTGCAAAAATTTCCATTCTAGGTGACTCCGAGTTAATAATCCAACAAATGAAAGGCAACTTTTTCACCAATGACAATAAGCTGAGAGCTTATAGGACCTCTGCCACAGAAGTACTCAATTACTTCACTGAATCTAAGCTTGCCAAGATATCGAGAAGCCATAACATCCATGCTCACAGTCTAGCCACCTTCGCTAGCACTTGCAAGCTTCCCTTTCAGCCCAATCACCGCTTTACTGCTGAGGTAAAGCATAGGCCTATTGTCCCTAACAATATTAAAGATTGGCAAGTTTTTGAGGACGATGCACAAATCAACAATTTTTTGACTATGCAGCAAGAGTTTTCAAAATTAAACATTGACATGGATGCCATGGGTGACCAACAACAAACAACAACCCAAAATCAGCAAACCCTAACAGCTGAAAAGTCTAGAAAAATGCTATGCCCAACCAGTTTTGATGCCAAAAACATGCAAGAGCTCAGGCAGATACACTTAGGAGAAATAGCTGAAACAGAGGCCGAAGTCATTGATTTAAAAGACAATTTTTTACCTACTGGTCTCACCCCATTAGAAGACATCTTTGATGCAAACGATGTTACCAAAAAACCAAAAATGCAACCTCAAAACACTGCAATTGAAGACTATAATATTGGAACAGCAGAGAAGCCCAAAATGATTAAAATGTCCAAATATTTGCCACCTGATCAAAAACAAAAGTATATTGACCTGTTCAAAGAGTTACAAGATGTATTCGCTTGGAGTTATGAGGAATTGAAGTCCTATGACACCTCGGTTATTCAACATACCATCCCTCTAAAACCAAATCAAAAGCCCTTCAAACAAAAACTAAGGAGAATCAATCCAGTCCTTCTCCCTTTGATCGAAAAGGAAGTGAAAAGAATGTTTGAGGCTAGCATTATAGCGCCCATTAGATTTTCGGAATGGGTATCCAATCTTGTTCCCACAACAAAGAAGACAGGTGAGATTAGGCTTTGTGTAGACTTAAGAAATCTGCCAAGTCTCCCTTAAAGACCACTACCCATTGCCCAAAATGGACCACATTCTCCAAAGAGTAGTGGGGTCATCCAGAATCTCTTTGCTAGATGGCTTTTCAGGTTTCAATCAAATACTTGTTCACCCAGATGACCAAGATAAGACAACCTTTACAACACCGTGGGGAACATTTAAATATGTGAAGATGCCTTTCGGACTAAAGAATGCAGGTGCTACCTTTCAAAGGGCCATGGACATTGCATTTGCCACATTGCATTTGCTAGGGAAATCCATGATTTCTTGGTTATCTATCTTGATGACTTGACCCCTTTCTCCAAATCTGGCCAAGAGCACCTCAAGCACCTTAGGCAAGTATTCATGACATGTAGGAAATATGGCATTTCCTTAAACCCCAAGAAGTCCCTCTTTGGCCTTGAGGAAGGCAAGATTCTAGGCCATATTATTTCAAAAGATGGTATCAGAATTGATCCGGAAAGGATCCAAGCCATTCTGCAAATCCCTTATTCGAGAAACATCAAAGAGTTGCAAGCATTCCTTGGAAAAATCAATTTCCTAAGGAGATTCATCCCAAACTTGGTTGAGCTATTAAGACTGTTAAGCAACATGTTAAAGAAAGATTCCAAGGTAAAATGGACTCTAGAGGCCAAGCAAGCATTTGAGAGTATTAAAGTTGCATTAACCCAAACTCTGGTCCTCACAAGCCCACAGTTTGATAAGGATTTTATCATCTTTTCTTTTGCTTCAGATCACACGATAGCTGCTGTCCTTCTGCAAAAAGACGACCAAGGAAATGAGAAACCAATTGCATTTTTCAGCAGAGACCTTAGAGATGCTCCTTTGAGGTACCAAATCATGGAGAATTAGGCCTATGCTCTTGTTAAGGCAATCAAGGATTTCCGAGTTTACATTTTATATTCACATGTGATTACCTATGTCCCAAATTCTGTTGTAAAAGACATATTAACTCAAGAGGGACTAGAAGGGAAAAGAGGCAAGTGGATTGCCAACATCCTTGAATATGACATTGAAATAAGACCCACCAAGCTCATAAAGGGACAAGGTTTAGCCAAACTGCTGCCTGAAACCAATTTTCAAACCTTAGACATTAACCAGCTGGACAATGAACAGGAGCTGGCGACTCCACAGATCAGTGAGACCTTTTTGCAATCCCCATGGTATGCTGATATTTGTTATATATTGTTAAACCTGTGTGCTCCTCCAGGATTGTCCAAGACCAAAAAGAGATTTTTAAAAATGAAGGTGTCAAAGTTTTGTGTTATAGAGAGTGCTTTGTTTTGGAAAAACCATGAAGGAATATTGCTGAATTGTTTAACTATCAATGAAACTGACCATGTTATGAAAGAGTTCCATGCAAGGGACTATGGAGGACATTTATATTGGAAGTCCATTGCTGACAAGATCTTAAGGGCAGGTTTCTATTGGCCCTCTTTGTTTGCAAATGTAAAAAAGTTTGTTGTCTCATGCCACAAATGCCAGATCTTCGAAGGCAAAAGAAAACTGCTGCCCTTGCCCCTTAGACCCATCTCAACTGAAAAATCTTTCCAACAATGGGGTCTTGACTTCATCGGAGAAATCCATCCCTCTTCCTCACGCCAGCACAAATGGATTCTTACAGCCACCGACTATTTCACCAAGTGGATTGAAGCCATCCCATGCAGGCAAGCCAATGACTCCACCATTATCCAATTTCTTGAAACCAACATCCTCTCCAGATTTGGCTGCCCTGAGAAGATCATTACAGATAACGCCGCTCCCTTCAAATCCAAAAAAATGATTAATTTTTGCCATAAATTCCACATCACCCTGGGCCACTCCACGACCTATTATCCTCAAGGCAATGGCTTGGTTGAATCTTCCAACAAGAGCTTGATTAATATCATAAAGAAAATGCTGGAAGAAAACAAGGAGAACTGGCACAAAAAGCTTATCAATGCCCTTTGGGCAGACAGACTGTCTACCAAGAGGTCCATTGGGATGAGCCCTTATGAGCTAGTATATGGTATGGAGGCCAGATTTCCATCTTCTCTGGGCATTCCTGTTATCAAGCTACTGCAGGAAATTCAAGCTGAACCAAATGATATTCAACGAAGAATTAATCAGACAATTCATCTTCAGCAAACTAGAGAGCAAGTTTACAACAGAGCTCAGATCTTACAAGACAAGATAAAAAAAATATTTGACAAGAGGACTAAGGCTGAGGATTTCTGTGTTGGAAACAAAGTTTTGAGGTGGGACTCACGAAGAGAAGACAAGGGGAAGCATGCAAAGTTTGATTTTTTATGGAAAGGCCCATTTGTTATTAGCGCTGTGCAAGGCAATAACACGTATTTTCTCAAATCTACAGATGACAACACAGTGGAAGACGACCCTGTCAATGGACAAATGTTGAAACATTATCGAGATCCCTTTTTAAGGATACAATGCCCATGTGTATATTTGTATGTTAGTATTTGTATATATGTCAGCACTTTCCTTTTTGTTTGTTTTTTATTTATATATATATATATATAAGCAATCGATTTCTTGGAACCAAACAACAAAGTTATGGAAACAATGTTTTCTCTGACAAATGACAGCAAGTTGACATTCTTGATACATAACGAAACAATTGTCATAGGATGTGGTGAACCAGATTCTGTTTGAGAACCATCAGTACATGGTGATATCATCATTTCAGACCTTGTACCCTGTGAAAACTCTTTTTTAGGCCCACTAGAAATTTCTTGAGAAGATGTTGCTGAAGCTCTATCACAGGATATAGTGTCTGAATTTTTGGAGGTTTTATTTTTGAGAAGCTTCTCTAGTTTTCTGAGCTCAAAGGGAGGCAATGATTGCTTCCACACCATCCTTCCTTCATCATCTATTTTCAAAATTGGAACTCGAGCAAATGTATCCAAGGGACAGTCAAAAACTTGGTTTCCTGTGGGAAATGCGGCGATAGTATCAATACAATTTTTGTCAAGGATGTTGTCACTGCTTTTACCACATTTATTGAATGTACCTTCAGCATCTCTGTTTTCTTTCCTCTCCTGTCCACTTAAGTCCTCTGTGTAGATGATGCTTACAGTTATTTTGGTATGTCCACAGATTCAAAAAGCACCTCAGTTCTACTCATTTATAACCTAGAGCGAAAAAGATCAATGGCATTTTCAGTGGTATTATTGTGTGTGGATCCTGGACCTCCAAATGCACCACTCTCATACCTACTAACCACAAGGGTACCATTTACGTTAGCATTTCTTTTTGAGATGACTGTTTACTTTGGTGTAGAACTGCCAAGTCCAGATTTGACATGTAAAACTTTCTCTGGTGTGCAAACAACTTAATGACAATGAAGCAGTAGTCAGAGCGGAAATTCCACCCCATCTTCCCCAGCTTCTCCTATTACACCTGTTGCTTCATCAAGACCTGTTAGTCCCCTTGTAAAGATGCAATCACAATAAAATCGAATGCTGTCAACTTTTGTTGGAGCCATGAGCTGTTGGTTTTCTATCAAAGTGATTTTTCAGCACCAATGGTCTACCGCGATCTTGAGCTGGCCATGTCTTCTGGCATTCTTGTGATCCCAATGCAAGCAAGTCTTCCTGATTAGATGGTTATACTATGTCAAAAGTCATTCATTTAGTTAGTACTGTGGAAAACCATCGTGGTAATATGTCTTATTGTAGTTCTTTTTGCTTTGTTGTTTCTTTGATTGCTTGCCCAAGAAACGGCCTCAGTGGGTCCAAATCAATGGCGCCAAGGCCAGAAATTTACGATCAAATCGAATGTTGTCAACTTCTGTTGGAGCCATGAGCTGTTGGTTTTCTATCAAAGTGATTTTTTAGCACCAATGGTCTACCGTGATCTTGAGCTGGCCATGTCTTCTGGCATTCTTGTGATCCCAATGCAAGCAAGTCTTCCTGATTATATGGTTATACTATGTCAAAAGTCATTCATTTGGTTAGTATTATGGAAAACCATCGTGGTAATATGTCTTGTTGTAGTTCTTTTTGCTTTGGTGTTTCTTCTATTGCTTGCCCAAGAAACGACCTCAGTGGGTCCAAATCAATGGCGCCAAGGCCATAAATTTACAATTACTGAATATGTGAAAGGGGTGACACAAGGTGATCATTTGAAACAAAGCTTGGCGGAAGTTTCCAATACAAAACTGAATTTTCCAGCTGTCAAGAATAAGAGTCCTGGGGAACAACAAATAAGTTCTACTGTCAAAAAGGTAGCGGAACCCATCTGGGAAGGAAATGGATCCTCTAATATTCGTGATAGTGTGGAAACAAATAATAATCCCATCTCCCAATCCAAATATGAGCACACAAAATCTTTGCGTGATGCTGAAACAAAGGATTTAATAAATGCTGATGTGGGCAGAGATCAATCCAGAGATGATTCTCTATGCTCTCAAAATTCAGACGCAGGAAATTTTTTCTTCCCATCTATCGTGGCACAGTCTGTTGACTTTACAGCAGAATCAAATGCTTCAAACAAGAAGCGTGGTATATATCATTCTCAGTGCAAGCAAACAAAATGGATTCATGAAAATAGTAATAAAATATTATCAAATTCAGGTTTGGGTGGAAATAAATCTTTATATATTACAGGATCTTCTAAAGCGTTGCATGTAGGGGTATCTTTTTCCAAAAATAAAGTTCCAGAGAGGGGAATTAAATCCACCAGCTGTTTCCTCAAACAATTCATCACATGTGATTCCATATTCTGGAAATTCCATTATTGTTAAGCTAGAGAAGGAAAAAGGGAAGAGGAGGAAGAAGAGGTCCCCTGTGCCATGTCCAAATGATGCCGGAGTCAAAGACTTGGTCGCTATCTTAAAAACGACATCAAGATCCATGATATTGAAATGCATTGTTTTCTGGATCACCTTTTGCATATATTGAACGACAAACTTTTACGGTAAATTTTGGGAGGCAGAGCTTGTACGCATCAACCAGATCCATCATTAGTTCAACCGAGTTTGCAAAAATACTATCAAGAACCAGCTCTGCGATTGATGAATCTTCAGCACCATACATCAAGCTTGTTACAGCCCCTCAAGCTATTTTTTGTCCCCCCTGCTCCTGTGCATCCTCAAATCTACAACAAACGGCCGTATGTCTGGATATTCTGTACGATTCATGGTCCCTAGCTATGACTGACAGCGCTATCTGCATTAGCATTATTTCAAATGCTATCAAGCTCCACTATCAAGCAAAGGCCGACAGATAATGAAGATAATGATCATCATGTAAAGTTTGTTGAAATGGAAGATTCACTACGACATAGATTGAAGTAAGTGTTGCAATAAAAAATAAAATATGATGGTATTAGTCAGACAGAAGGGAATACTCATGAATTTCTGAGTACAAATTCAAAGTCTCATTTACAAGACAATCAAATGAAATTCATTGGTCAAGATGATGTTATAGGATATGCTAAGGATACGAAGAAATTGGATTTCACCTCTCAGATGAGAGGAAAACTCTTCCTCAGCATAACCTTTTAAGTCATTCTAATTTCATGCAACACATTCTCATCTAGATTCCTAATTCATCAAAACAGTCATATAAACGTTCATAAGCATGTTGGTGCTAAGATTTCTCTTGGTTTTCATATTGATACTGCTTTTTAACATCAGTCAGTTCATGATAAATTGTTGGCTAACCGTGATTCATTGCCAATAAGTATTGCCAAATCAGATGGCCTTCTCCAAATCATCACTTCCATTTGTCGGGTCATGTGAATTTGTCAAAACAGAGGATTGCCCAAGGTAGTTTTGTACATGCAAAGAACACTCAAAAGACATCAAGAGCAGTGATGTCATATTACAGTGCTTTAGTTAAAAAGAAACTGTTTACAACTTACAATGTTTCAGTCACTAGTATCAAAAGAAAGGAGTACTTTCAGTTTTTACATCAGCAACCTTTTTCAAAACAGAATAGGGAAAAAACTCCAGTTTTGTGACATGTTTTGAAGCCATACTCAGGTAGTACTCAGGTAGAGGTACATGTAGTGATAAGCACGCAGAAGAAAGCAGGCAATGCTATATGTGAGCAACGATTCAGTTCATGAGAGTGTTGTGTTTGGGCCTCAAGGAACCAAGTCATTTAGTGGCCAACCGAGAAGTGTTTCAGTCTACAGCGACAATAGAAGATCAAGGTAGTCTGACCTGCTGTTCTTGGCTTTTCACAAGAAAAGGCCATCCCCAAGTGGAGCCACTGTTAGCCTCCTATTGCAATAGGTGTTCATATTTCATGATTGACTGTTTGCATGCCAAATATGTCATCTTTTTATTACTGCAAAGGTTCCATATTTCCACAGAGTTTCATTTTGATAAGTTGTTCCAATTTTGAAGAGTTGTTCAGTCAAGGGAAGGCCAAACAGTTTAAACTTGGCTTCCCTAGGTTTCAATTGCTTGATTTATAATATAGAGATGAATATCTGTCCAAACAAGCTTAAATCTTGGCGGATTGGTAAATAGGTAGAGAAACAAGGGTGCTCATCAGCTTAATCTGAGCCCCGCAAGAGACAAGGATTGATTTGGATAGGAGGATAGCTAAAAGAAAGGTTGAAAGGCTGGGTATTCTAGTTCAAGTGCACCCAAACCAAAAGAAGAAAAAATGCTAGGTGAGTAGGCCAGGTAGGTAGCGTTGTGGTGGCAGAATCATGGCTTGTGATCCATTTCATTTCATTGTTCTCAAGTGTCATATCCGTTTGCATCTCAAGCATAAGGCAGTTTCCATTTGGAGGAGCTCAAGCGAGGCATGTCTAAATTTCCCTTCTTTCCTCAAACACTCGCTACCTTCCCCTAATCCGCTAAAAGTCCTATTTCCCCTTTAAAGCCTAAGATTTCTATCCTTAGCGCTTTCTGATCAAATTTCATATTAACTTCTAAATTATTATATGAATCCCAGTGATTCTTCCCTCCCCATACTAAAAACATATACAAGATCCCCCTAAATACATATCCCCTCCATTGGTTGAAATATAATCATAACTAGCTCAGCGTTTTCTGCTACTACTACATGGGACTATTAACCTATAGTTCTGTTTTAGATGGTTGTGTAAGAGATTATTCTAATCAAAGCAATATTACACCCTATGTTGATAAAAGGCAACAACAATCTTTTGTGGGTTCAGGACAGAGTGCATCACAAAGATATACCACCTGTACTCGTGAGAATCCAAAGACAATGAATCAGGATCTACAACTGAGCCAACAGCAAGATGCTAGTGCTCAAAGTCCAAATCAAATGAAGTTGCCCATACCACTAGTTACCAATTCTACAGACTTCAACTGGGCTTGGATACATAGGCATTGAGAAACTGAAGCAAAGTATGCAAGTCAGTAGGTCCCAATTAATGGTAATAACAGTGCAAATGTATCAACATTCTCCTTTCTATGGCAATTAATCAGTCAGGATCACATGTTGCAGAAATAATGCTGAGGTCTCTAGCTTTAGCTCTTCAAGATTGTGATGCAAAAAGGAGAAAGTCATATCATTATTAAATAGGTTTTGACTAAGATATGTGAGAAAGTTGCTAAAAATCCTGTATATGTTATGTGCAACCAATATGGATCACATGTGTTACACAACCTTCTATGTCTCTGTCATAGAACATTGCTTAAGTCTCAGGATAAATTTCATTCGGGCAACATTACCTCTACTCCAGCAAACAAGTTGAGTGGTTTGCCATCACAGTTGCCTAAAAAGAAGCTGGATAAGACATCATTATGGGATTTTTAAGATCTGTTGAAGTTTGTTGCAAGCAAGATCTTAGAATATTCCAAAGATTGTGTTGCAGTTCTACGAGTAGACACCTTTGGCAGTCTTGTCTTACAGACTATTTTGAAATTACTAGTGGGAAACAAAGAAGCTATGGTAAGGGTGATAACTATCCTTTTGGGTTGTTCTGAAAACAATGTTATGAGAGAAGGCGAGGTATTAGAGGATGCTACAGTACAGAATGTCTTAGACATTATGATGGATCCAATTGGCAGCCATTTAATGGAGATTATTCTGGAGGTCGCACTAGTTTTTCTTTACATGAAAATCTTGAATCACTATTTTCGGCATTCCTTGCTTGAGATTGCAACTCATGAATTTGGCAAACTTGTGGTCCAATAATTAATTTCTTCTTCAAGACACCAGGGTCAAGTAAATATGACCTGGGGTGAAATTGGTTCTAAAGTTCACAAAATTTGCAATCAAATCACCACTGGATTCAATGATTGTTCGAAACAAGTAATTAGAATCAATACTCGGGGGCTTAGATTATCATCGAGAAGACCCTGTTCATGTGTTGAAGACAGTACATGCCCATGGGAAGTAGAAGCTACATATGGTTGCTACTATCCAAGTTTTGAAAAAGGCTGGCCGTCCATCAGAGCGCCATGTTCAGTTGAAGAATAGGCCTGTTGAAGATCGATGTATTCATGTTACTGAGATAACAGAGGTCACTGGGCTTGAGGATGCAGAGGTGGATGCTGAGTATGATGCTGCGTTAAATAAAACAATCAAAGTTATACAGGAAGTAGTGACACATATTAATGATCAAATTCTAATCTCCGTCACATCATTCTGGAAAACAATGGGAATAAGCCCGTAAACAAAAACATCGATACTTGATGATTTTGAGTATTAGCAAGACCGCGGGGAACCCAACCGTGGGAAATCTATGCGAGGAAAAATTGAGGCTTCACGCTAAACAACGACAACCATTAGCACATGTTGGAGCGCAAATTGATTTGAAGAAATCTGAGGGACATGTGCATCAATCAGATAGAAGTTGCTTTGAGTTATGTGGATGAGTTTATTGATGAACTGTTAAACACTAATTATGCATGGGATGTTTCTCTACCACACGCGCCTAAAAAATGGACTCTTGAATCAACTAATCAAAAAGCCTGTTCCTATAGTAGGAGCTCTAATAAAAAAAACAATAGAGCTTCGTGCATCTCAGCATCCTGAGAAGAGCCGGAGGCGGGAGGAGAATTTAAACAGAAAGGTATAGATGCACAAAATAATGGTTCGATGGCTTTCACGTTTCTTTAGCTACTTGGATCGTTACTTCATGCAAGGCATTCTCTTCCTGCGCTAAATCGATATGAAATGCCTCTCATCACCATTACCAGAAGGATTCTATTAGGCAGTTGATGGCCATCTTGATTGCCTTAGTCCAGAATTGTTGCTGTCAATAGCGATAATTTTTCCATTTCCAAAGGATGATTGGATCCAATAAAATGAAAGCGTTTGGTAAATTTCGACAAGTCCCTTCAGCGTTGGAACATCAAGAAGTCTATGCTGATAAGAGAGCGATCTGAAAAAATCAATCAAGAGAAATTAAAAGACCAGAGAATACAGCAGTCCATTTGTCCTGTTATCTGAGAAAAATCAAGAAATGATTATGATCTAGATATGACATTCCCGAAAACATAATTGCTATGGGATCTCCAGCTGACAACACCAGTTCTAGTATTTTTAAAATATGTGGAGGTTCTTGCTGTGTCACAGCCAGATAAGAAATATCATACACCTGAAGGTTATATTAATTCTTTCATAGGAGATAAAGCAGGGGCGATTTGACAGTTTGAAGTGCTTCAGAGGGAAGAGAAAGCCCGATTCGACAGCGAAAGAGCATCAGCGAACCGACAAAGTGTATCAGTTATGAATATCAGCAGGGGACTTTAAACACAAAGCCGATGGCAACAAAGGGATTGCACAAAGTCAATGAAGCAGCTCAGAGCCATCAAAGCTCACCAGCTCATTATTAAAATATCTTAAAGCCACTTAAGGGCAGTAGAACCACCTGAACGATGCAAACAAAAGGATTCAATGTGCATCCCTCAGTTGCATAACTTGAGTTGCCAGCTACCCTAGCGCAACTCTTTTTTAGATATTTATGCATTGATTTCCAGCACAACGATGAGTTAAAGACAGTTACTACACATATATTTTTTTCAGATATGATCTAGAGATATTTTTTGATATTTTCCCCTATGACACATGTTCAAGGGAAGCCTGTAAATATTTCCCTATATAAACCACCCTATAGGCAGTCTTAAGGAGCGGGAAAAGAAGAAAGAATAGGTTGAAAGTCTCCAAGAGTGACTAGTTATGTACATCTGATATGATTTCCTTAATCAAAGATTGCTGAAGTTTGGAAAATGGACTGTGTGTTGTGTTTTAATGTTGAAGGGGGCATTACGAAATTCTAGAGCTACAACATGACTCAATAAGTGCCTCTCATATTTTTTTTTAATGTTTTATGCTCATAATATACTTGTATCACCATCTAAATAGCAGATAGAAAGATTAGCTTAGAATTTTCTGAGCCACACTCTATGCTCAAGGTCTGCTATTTCTTTATGTTTTCATCTGAACTGGTAATGAACATGAGTTCCCTTTGGCTCATATCTCCTCGAATTCACCCATGTTTTGGCAGTTATCTAAGGAATTTTTGACAGCTCCTAGACAGAGCTCTTTCATCTTCATGTTGTTATGCTAAATAAGAGATTCTTTTGCCTCTCATTTCTTTAAACTTTCAATCCAGTTGGTTGGTTTGCTACACCATACCTGCGCTGTATTATTGAGAGTTTTTGTTGAAAAAATCAGAGATTACTCAAGAGTTTGGATGATGAACTGTCTACTATTATTATTTTTAAATGCCTGAAGGGTGATCATGGAATTCTTATGCTGTCATATGGACCAATAAGTGTCTCTTGCCTTTGTTATATCAGTTTATATATGTTGGTATCATTGTCACTATTTCAATTGCAGAAAGAAGGAATAATCTACAAGTTTCCTTACAACACTTTATACTAAATTTTTGCAATGTTCTATATGTTTTCTTCTCACTAAGGCATTAATATGAATACCTCATGGCTCATATTTTTTCTTTATCATCCATGTATGATTGTTATTTAGGAAATCTTAACTGTTCCTAGATAGAATTCATTCACCTTACCTCGGTCAGCCAGATAAAAGATATCTTAGTTGCCTTACATCTCTGACCTCCACTTCATCCTTTTTTAGCCTGAATAATTGTTTCATGAGCAGCTATCTACTCCATATCCCCCTCGTGACCAACAAAAACACACCAGCAGTCTTGCTCCCCTAACTCCATGCCCAATGGTTTGAAATTTATCGCACTATGCATTACCTCTCTACTTGAAGCCATTCTCTTTCCCACCAAAAACAAAACCCCTTGTACTCAATAACTAGCCTAAGATCACCCTAAAAAAATCTAAATTATGAAGAGAGAGCCCTCTCTGATTGCAGGTAAGCTAGGACCCGCAGTCCAAAGATTGGTTTGGTGTTACCTCGGCCGTATCCCTTAAGGAGCCAGGGGACAACCTGAGTGATAACACCTCCCACTTTTTATTTGCAGGAACATAGAGAGGATGGACACCTTCATGTAGCATAAGATCCCTCAGCAGCAACTTAACAATGTTTATCACTTTTCTCTTATCCGGATTTTGGTGGATCATAGTTGGGATTGCAGGGCATTGCTTGGGAGGACTTCATTTCCCGTGGACTTCTTCAGCACTTCAAAGGTACTATCAGAGCCATAGCATGAGATAGGTGGTCCTTCTCATCAGTATGAGCACCATGAGACCATGACTATGCTAGTATTCATGACATATCATAGAGACAGTAGGCACTTGTTTGCAACAGCAAAGCGAGTGTTATCTCCACCTGGGGTGGAAGGGGCCTTGCTTCCGACATAGAATACATAGGTACAGGACAAGGGAAAGAAGCCCATGCATGATGAGGGGCCATCGGGTGAACAGGAGGCCGATTTCATCCTTATTCAGGATGATGATGTAGAGGTGGAGAATGCCAAACTCAAGATGACCATTCAGGAGCAAAACACAGAGATCCAAGACTTGTCACTCAATGTGGAGAGGGCCAAATGGATCATTAAGTATCTGAAGCAGAGGAACAAGCAGCTTGAGGACTAGCATGAGATCATGGAGCTGCAAAGCATCCATGAGAATCGACAAGCCGCCCAGCAAAGGAGGATCAAGCTCACTACCTTAGAGCAAGAGATCAACAATGACCATGAGTCTTGGCTAGAATGGATCAACATACACCTGGAGAGACTGCTGGAGAAGGCTGACTGAGACAAAACCATACTGAGGAGGACGGTTTATCATTACAGGGCACGAAACATGAGTACAAAGGCTCGGGGAGCTTGAAGGCAAAATTGAGCAAAGCAACAAAAGAGGCAAAAGAGGCAAAAGAGAAAGATCAGCTTCGAATCTTGGCTGAAGTTTCTGTGGCCCAGCATAGCCTCTCTTAGAGAACCTCTAGCCCAAATTTCAAGAAATTTGGGACAATTTTGGTCACATGGAAATTTTTTGGTCACAAACACAGGTTTTTTCTCCCTGTGCACTGCACCACTGGCGTGGCGCGTAGTATTAGGAGCTCCAAATGAGAAATGGCTTGTATTTTGGATTCAGCATGCAAAATCATGACTACTGGCACTCGGGCAAGAAATTTGGGCATGATTTGAGTCTCTAAGAGGTCAAAAACACCCAAAAAATGGCCTCTCTGCCCCTATTTTGACACACAGGAAGTAGTCTTGGGAGAATGAAGATTTGGAGGGGAAAACTTGCACCAAATTCAAAAATTACACTTGGGTTGGAAAATAGACAGGATAGGATTTCCAACAAACACACTTGGGCACATTTTGGACTCCTAAAAGTACCTCAAAATAGGCTCCAAAGTGGCGCGACGCATATAGAAATTGGCGCCGTGCATATAGGAAAAAAGGCCCAATTTACCTTTGTTTCGCGAAATTTCGATTCGCAACTTCTCCAAAGTGGGCCCGCTCATATACACTTCACTTTTTCAGAACATAAGGCAGCATTTAAAGTATTTTCACTCCATATTGGCTTCTATCCAAGTGGCAAAGGAAGGCAAACAGTCACCCAAGCCATTTGTAATATTTGTAACACTGCACATGTAGCTAATGGTTGGCTTTCCACCTCCATTTTGTAATGATTCGAGTAACTCCCCAACCCTTGGGTGTTCTATCTCTTCATGGCACATTCTATATATTGTATGCAAACTATTGCAAAGGGTTGGTTGGCTGTAACTTCTAGGAGACCGTGGAAAGAAACTCTGTTGGCTTCATTGTATATTTTTACAGAGGATTAATGGAAAGGCAGTGGCTCTGTTTCATGAGATTCATGTGGTTGTGAGTGTAGCAAATGTGTCTCTTATGTTTCATATGTATTTTGTTATGTTTCATAGTTCATTTCATATTCATTTCAGTGAAATTTTCTAAGTTATATAAGGTAGAATTCAATTTTATTGCTCTGCTTGTGGGAAAATTTCATGTTCAATGTTCTTTCTTCTGTTGAAAATGATTCATGTACTTATGCCCTTTTCACTCTCCTAAGCAATATCTCCATTCTGTGTTGTTTCAAACTAAATTGCTGGACTCTCCACCTATCTTGCCTCACGAAGTAATCTGTGCCTTTGTATTAAATTCTTTGTTTCATTGCGGTCCATTGGTCCCATACCATCCCAGAAACACATTCATTCATAAAAATCGTTTCTTGTATCCATATTCACTTACTAGCATAAGATCAATATTTCACAGTAAGTCATCTCAAACCATTTCATTTACTTATTCGCTGAGCGTGACAGGGAGAGAGCCCTCTCTTGTTCTGGTAGGTCTAGCTACCAGACTGAGCGTGGTTTGTGGTTACCCTGAATTTTGGCTTCCTTCAGCCTAAGGCGGATTTAGGTGCTAAAACATCTCTAAAATCATAAGACACATCCCAAAATATCCTTTGAAATATTTCGATGCGATTTCATTATCGTATAGTGCGCATTCGATAAAGGCAAAACATGAACTATTACAAACATGTGCGGTTTAAAGTTATAAGTCAACTATAAAGAAAATTTAAACGATTTATCATTTTTAAAGAATATCGCCTCCCCATGCCAGCTCACACTAATCGCAATCACAACCATACAAAGAAACCATTTAAGCATGGCATTTGTAACTCCCGATCTGCGATATGTGATTATTGCTAATTGCCAATCGGGAAGTCACGATACCCATTCTAAAAAGGACCGTTATAAATTTGTGATGCGACATATCATCACAGCATTAAAGTTTCACGTTGGAAGTTACAGGGAAATAATTAAGAAGCAGTTATGGTTGAATTCTTCAAGGATTTCATCCATGGTGGTTTGATATATCATAAATCCATAGCATCTATTACACTTAATTGATGTTAGTCCTGTGTGCTATGTATTAGTTTTGAACAATTTTTTCCACTGTTATGTCCTTCTGTTTCATTTTGCAGAGCGAATTTGAAATCATCAGTCCAGTAAAAATGTCTAAGAGAGCTCGAAAAGCAAAGGCCCCCGTCATAGCGAAGGATGAACCATCAAAGTTGGTACTGATAGTTGATACTACCTGTTCAAGCCTTGGCAAGACGTCATGGGAGAGCATATATAATCTACTCGAAGCCGAAGATCCAAGTGAAATTGAAGAAGAAGGAGGAACAACTGATTCAACTTGTTAAACACACATGGATAGCAAAGGAATATGAAGGATAAAACATGAGAATCAATTTTTATTAACAAGTGATATACATTTATAGTACATATTGTGACCGTTGGGTTCCACATCTCAAGGTCTCTTGGACTCCTTTTGTCTATTCGGCTTCCACACTAACCCATTGAGAATTAGGTGTCCAACATTCCCCCCCCGTTAATCCGAAGGGTTATGTATGAGTCCAAGAAGAGAGCCGTTATACAAAATGTGCAAAAATGGATGGCAGCACTAGGCTGAATGTGCTCTCTAAAATGTTGGTATAAAGGGTAGTGGTTTAAGGATAACCACTAACACTGGAATGCTTAGTGTAGTTCTTGGAACTCTTCCAAAACTAGCAAGAAGCTGAAGTCTTCTGCTAGAGGAAGTGCTCCTATTGTTTTGAAGAGGGAAACCTTCAACCATGAAAGGGAGGTCTCACCCCACATAAAAGGGAGAACTTCAACTTGAAAAGGGAAGTCTCAACCTGTGATGGTTTAAGGATGGCCAACAACTCTGGAATGCTTAATGCAATTCCTAGAACTCTTCCAAAACTGGCAAGAAGATGAAGTCTTCTGCTAGAGGAAGTGTTCTCAATTTTGTTCCTGGACTTCTTCCGAAATTGGCAAGAAGTTGAAGTCTTCTGCTAGAGGAAATGTCCCAGATTACCAACTGAAAAGGCATGCTCATGGGCATCTTTGTCTCTGGCTACAACTCTGGATCAGGTGTGGCAGGTTGTGGCTTAGGCTCACTTGATGTGGCTTTGAATCTTGTAGATGACCATCATTTCCTCCCCTGTCAGATACAAGGTGAGATGATGGAGAAAACTCAACTACAAGACTGTTCAATACTCTGGAACAATTTTTGATATGTGATTGGAATATCTTCTTGGCTATTGATGCCCATTGCCAAGAAGTGATCCATCCAAGAAGAATCTTTGTTCTTGCAGGACGTTTGTTTCTGAAGCATCTGTGTGAGGAATGGGTAGTTTTATGATAGTGTGTACATGGATGAAGGTAAAAAATAATGATCTTTCAAATGGCCAACTCGATCACAATGTTGGCATTTCACAATCTGTTGTTGTTGTTGTGGAAGAGGAGTAGAATCTAGAATAGTTGGAGGTGAACTGTCATGAGGAGCAGGTGAACTGTCATGAATGAATCCAGCACTTTGAAACTGAATGGGCTTTGAGTATTCTGGAATATGAAAGGACAAGTCCTTCTCATATCCAAGACCAATTCTATGCTTGTTGTGGATGAGCTTTTCCCAGGGTCTGATGATGGGCTTGGGAAGGGCAGACTGAGTTTCTGCATCTGCATGTACAATTGTTGCTTTATTGGGTACTAAATCTGAACCAACTGTAACATTATTGACTTATGATGGGTTGCAATCTCAATGTTCTGAACAGAAACATGTTCAGAATGACTCCTCTGTTTTAGTTCTTCTTGCTGTAGCTGAGATTTGAGCTGCAAAAAATCAATTTTCTCTTGTGCATTTTGTAGACAGACCTGAATATCTGTGAGAGAAACTTTGCTGACTTTTAATGTATCATGATTAGTAGACAATATTAGAGTTTTGAGGAACTCTAATACTTCACTGATTCTGGCCATTTTTTCTTTAATGTCAGAATTACACCTTAAAAACTGATCACAACTACTACTTAACGCAAAAAAGTAATACCCACTCACAGTACACAACAATATCCTATATAAATGTCAGCAAATGATCAGTGTGCAACCATAAAGCACCAATTACAATCCATTACATAAACATAAGAGTTTACTCATGACCAGCATATGTTCTGATAATACAACCGACAAAACTTTTCTCCATAAAAGATTACAATTAGCCCACCAAACTCTTTATGCAACAGTCAAATCAAGGAATCAATGCACTATAATGAGTTTTAAAGACAATGCCACACTGGGGAAGCAACAACTGCAAACTTGCTTGGATCCTTCAAATACTCCTTCACTTTCAATGCAGAAATGATCGCTATCAAAACTTCAACAACTATAGCACCATGTCATGGACAGTACTTGAATGCTCATATATAAATGCTTTGACTAGGGTATGGACAAATATTCTCTGATCTTGCCTCTTTATTCAAAGAGAACAATAGTCCACTGTAAGAAACCCAACTGGAATAACTAAGAGAAAACCACAAAGAGTCCCGAGTTTGTATGGTTTGGTTCACTGTAGTATTTTAACAATCAGTTTGTGTATCAAATGTTGTAGGTGCATTCCTTGTTGCTAGCTCATGTAAATACATAATATGCTGGGACAAATACTTCTGGAAGAACTTCAAAATATTAATTTAATATCAACTTTAGACCCAACAAGCATAAATAATACTAATAACAAGTGTAGCAACCACAAACATTTTCACTCTTCACCGAAATACACGTTCAGAATTTACACAATGATGTTGTAGATGCTAGCAGCGATTTGATACCACGACCAAGAACTACCAGTGTTCAAATCAACATAGGGTTTGAATTTACAAATCACCAAGACAAAAAATAGGGGCAACATTCCAATGGACCATTTGGCACAGCTCTTGAAGACTGTGAACACATTCTACACATTTTATTATTATTATTATTACATATGATCAGATATCTCATTAACTCACAAACAAAATTTACAATACACAGAGATGGAGGAACCTGGGATTATCTTCAAATATTGGCATACTCATCTTCCTTTTTCCATAGTGAATGTATAGTGTTTTCTTGACAAGTAGCTACAATAGTGAGTCTCAAATATGATACATATAGGCTCAGTAAATGCCATAGTTCATACAATGGTCAGCTACAACCCAAATATTTAGGAACTTTTCCCCCAAGACTCACTGAATGTGGAGGAATATTATAAGGCATGCTTAGCCCACATACAAGGGTGTAAATCTATTTGGGGAGAAGTCCACGGCCCACTAAAATCTTCTGAACTCGACCCACATAAATTGATCCTCTATTTGATAATAAAGACCTTGTCCTCTAACACCAAACTAATCCTCCAAGGGAAACATAACTTCAGTCAATGTGCAGGCCTCTTTGACAGTGGAAAACTCAACCCTTTGGTAAGCATAAATCAGACCATAGAAAATGACGTCACTAATGGAATAGAGGGCGACCTTCTTGAACTGGAAAATTTGAGCCAATAAATTACAGGAATACTTTGCGTCTTTGGTGAAGGAAAAATTGGCTTCTTCCTTGGCACAGTAATTTTTGAATATGCTCACACAATTCAACCTTCAAAAAGATCTTGGTATCGCTGGGTAGCTGAAACTTCAACCTCTTGCAATGAGGAAGTTTGCCCACCTGGAGCAGCATTCAGTGTTCAAATTGAAGATGGGTTTCATATATGCCAATACACATTTGAAAGCGCTCATAGTTGTATGCAGATGGTTCTTTGCAAGGAAACCCTATTTTCAGGAAGAGAGGGTGTTTATGAGTAAAATAGTAGTCTAAAACCACAAAGACCGTAGAAGTCTTCGACTTGGAATGAAATTCTATCCCCGTAAGAAGAAAGACAGCCAAGTGCATTAATACTTGTGATTCTGATATCTTATGTATCATTTTCAAATTCAAGGTGGAGTGATGATGCCCAAGTGCAGAACGTCCACAACGTAGTGCAGGAGGAGACAAGGCAATAAATACTACTGAATGTAGATTTGGATATTTGAAAGAGATTACCAAATTACTACCGAACCAAATCTAGTCTCGCTAAATTTAGCACCTACGTAGTAGCAGGATACATAATTTTTCTGTATGCTTCACCCAAAAATGGTTACTTATGTTTACACAATGCTTTTAAGTGAATTTCAGTGCAGGGAAAATTGAAATGCTAGTACAACAGTCGGTCATGCACCAAAGTCGTAATACACTGCTTCAATGCTCAAAAAAATTTCAGGAGAGTGCACCAACCACTATACAAGAATGCACAACCTCCAATTCAATGTAGAGAATTAATGTGGCCAAAGGATTCAAGACAAAGTATGTGGCAGGAAAATAGGCGTTACAGGAGATTATAAAATGTCTATGACACTAACGCAGTGAGATAGTGTTTGCAGCAGGTCTTTTGACAGAGGGCATTCATCATAGAGATTCAACACCAGGGCTTGGGAAGTCATCATAGAGATTCAACACTCCAGTTCTGGAAGACCAAGAGACGTTACACTCATACAAAAAATGCCAAAAATGATAAGTCAGAGGTGCTTTCTTGCTAGGGCAGAGATGGCAGGTCTGAGCAAGAAGCGTTTTAGAAGGCAGGTGAATAAAAATGGTGTTGGAAAAATAACAGGTTACGGCTAAAATTTAGCTGAGAAAATATTCATGAAATGTAGAATTGATGGCAAAAATGATCTGCACATAAAGACCATAAAAGAAATGGCTCAAAGAAATTATGCAGGGCAGGAATACGCCTGCTCTAATACCATGTTAAACACACATGGACAACAAAGGAATATGAAGGATAAAACATGAGAATCAATTTTTATTAACAAGTGATATACATTTATAATACATATTGTGACCATTGGGTTCCACATCCCAAGGTCTCTTGGACTCCTTTTGTCTATTCGATTTCCACACTAACCCATTGAGGATAGGTGTCCAACACAACTGATAAATTAGAAAATACTCTTAATGATTTAGCCATCTCCTTCCTCCATAGAATAGCAACTCGTGTGAAAGTGTTACCATACAATGACCTAGTTAGATGGGTAATAGAGAGTATCAACATAACCGACATAGCATTCTTTACTGCTGATGGAAGGATGTTCAGATCATTTAGGGAAGAAGATTTCAAGAAGATGTGTTAATTGCCAGACCCCTAGAAACATTACAACAAAGCATTTTTTAGAAGCTTTCGCTAAGGAGAACGATGTAGAGTCGTACCCTATCAGGCAATGGAGACATTTCCCAAACAAGCATAAGCATGAATCCTCTGGTATATACTCCGTTGTCTCCTTAGCATCTCCCTATTGCTATGTTGGTGCAATGATATGTAGACTCTTTGGAGTCTCTGATTCAACTAGATTTTCCATAGAAATGGTGCCCTTAATGGAAGTAGCAATTAACTCTTATATCATGGATTAGGCGACCATTTTATCAGATAAAATGGCCAACCAAATCCTTGATTATAGAAAAAATAGGTATGTAACTACTCGGATAATACCCCCATTCTATATGAGAGCCTACATCATGGATAACATATGTTTCAATTCTAATCACCCCATTCTAGGTTGGAAATGGACTCCTCAAGACCCAACACCGATTCACATTTATCATAAGTATTTGTGGAAGGCCCATTATAAAGATCATATATATAGAATTTGCCATGGTTTTGTTTTACCCATTGATCAGGCCATATTGAAAAAACCTACTCCATGGTTATCTGATGAGGCTAGCATTGACCTAACATCAATTGACAGTTGGTTTGGTGAACAAAAGTTCACCTATGTCAGACTTTTTGGCAACACCACAAATCCACATGTTCTCCCCTTGTACATTCCTGATAAGCTATTTGCCACAGAAATAGCTTACCAGCTAATAGAAACAGGAATGTCCAGGAACCTCAATAAGTCCAAGAAACAAATGTGGCCTTCATTTCCCCTCTGTTGTGGTACTTTTTCACTGCATGATTTCAAACATGCAGAGAAAGAAGTAGAGAAGATAAAAATTCTAAAGTTATCAGTCATTCCTAAGAGACAGTATGATCCAAAAGCAGTGGCTTACAACTTTACCACTCAGGTGAAAATTGCCAAATTTGAACATAATAAAGATGAATATGATGACTTGTTCACTTCGGCTGAGTTATCTTCACAAGTAAAACATTTAGCAAAGATCAAATTGGGAGCACAGGGGGTAGATAATTTTATGCAGTTCAGGAAACAGAGGTAAGAAACATTGCCTCTGGATTTATAGGCCACTACCCCTATGGTACAACAAGAAGGCCACAATGAAGAACAAACTAGTGAGAAGAGTCCTGAAAAGGAGAAGAGTCTTGAAAAGGAGAAGAGTCCTAAAAAGGAGCAGACAAATGAAAAGACCAGCAAGCTCCTAGATACCGATGTGCATATTGATTCCAGCTTAATCAAGGAATGGGAGCAGTTCGATCAAATGATCAAGAACCAAAATGACTCCCAAAACATCATTATCCTAGAATCACCCGCAACACATGAGCATATTGTTACTAATATTCCAATTGAAGGGGCAGTCGGCACGGTTAACACCTAGCATGATATTGAAATAATTCCAGAGAATCCTTCAGAATAGATTGTATTGAAGGTAGAGGAAATACCACCCCTGGATGTATTTTATAGTCCAAAGCATAAGGCTGTGGTCAAAAGATAAAGAAAAAGGAGGAAAATTGACCAGGGAACATTCACAACTCCTCAAGATGAACTTATGAATGTGGTATGGAAATACTCAAAAGTTAATCTTTTAAAGGATTTAACTAAGTTATCTCAATATGCAGGTGCCTTTACAGCTGCTACAATGGACAAGGCTTCCAAAGTTAGCGAACTGATCAAGGAAAAAGATATAAAGATCACCCAACTTTTAGAGAAAATGGAAGTGGAACTACAGAGGATCAGTCAACTTGAGCAACAGCTAACGGAACAAAAACAACAAAATGAGCAACTAAAAGAACAGTTAAATCTGGAGAAACAAAAGATCGATCAACGGGCTCTCCAGAAACAACAAAAGTTGTGTCAAGAACTCAGCAAGCTTCAAGTGGCAATTCAGTAGAAAAGGAAGGCTAAAGAAGAAAAAATTGCACATCTGCAATTACAGGTAGAGAAATTCAAGTGTTATCTGAAAGTTGGTGAATTCAATAAAGAAACCCTGGAAGTGACGAAAGCCTTATCTCGACAACTAAATATCCTTTGCCATAAAATATCATTGGTTGACCCATTGTGCACTATTACTGCATCACTCATTGAACATGCAATTGACACCAGGCTAGAATTTGAAAACGTAGATGATAAGATCACAAAATTTCTCTATTGGCAAAGTTTAGAAGATGGCATGGCTGCTAATCTACCAAAAATCCAAGAATCGCACAAAGAAATCTTGTTTTTGGAGTGGGAATCACAGCTAATAAAGGTCGAAAGAGCTACTTCCAAAGTCAGGGCTACAATGAACAATGTGATTGAGTTGGTAAATGATAGCTTATATCTAGCTAACTTGATCTTTGATTGCTCTCCAGGAAAGCTCCCAAAAGCAAAAGCGCTAGAAGATCAATGGAGACAGGATGTGGCTGGCAGAGAAGAACAAATCGGCAAAGTGAAAAACTTGACTAAGGATGCATTTTGGTTTTTCCTAGTAAGGCCACATAGTAAATAGATGGCCACCAAATTCCTTGTCGACGCTATCAATCTCATGTTTCCCAAACTTTCAGATGCTACGTACACAACTCAACTACATTCTAGGCTAACTCATCCTCCAGAAATTCAGCAAATGCTCTCAATTTGTCAACTGCGAATGCAAGAGGACTAGTAGATACAATGAATCAGTTAAAAGGCTATCGAACTGCTATTTTCATAAATCAAATCCCATATTTTCATATTTATAGTTTCAACAGCTCAAAGTGATTGATAGTTAGTTTTTATTTTATTATTTAAACCATTTCATGTCTTTTAAGAAAGGGTCCTCAATTTGTATAAAATTTGACATGAGAAGTTGCACTTCTGTACTTCTGATTATATTTTATCAGTAGTGGATAAAGGTTCTACATTTTTGTGAAGAAACATTTTCAAGACCTACACTTTTGTATCTCCTGGAAGTTTTCCCAAATAAGAAAGTGGAATCAGAGTGTTATTTGCAGTGGCAAGAATCAAATGCATGCGGTATTTTTATCACTGTTCTTTTGTCTTGTTTCCTTATGTGATGAAGCATTCCTTTTAAATTTTGCTATTGTTGATGTATGTATGCTTTTCAAATAATTCTTTATCATGTCATTTATGAAGATTTAGAATTGTTATACTTTAAAGATATATGTCAGCAATATACATTGTTATGAATGTGATATGTTTTATTAATAATTAAGTAATCATTATCTATGAATGCATCTTTCTATTAATCAGTAATTCATCTATATGATTATTTGTCTATTAGAAATAATTAGAAATCACATTGTTAGTACATTACTCGGGTTAGATAAGTATATTTGTATATTTTTGAGTTATAGGTTAAAGCACTTATCATCTTTATTATACATTATAAAACAATCATCCATCAAACCATTCATTATATGGGAAACTGGTCCTATAATATCCAGTCGGAGCCACCACACCAAATGGAAAAGGAGCTATACTACGGTCCGGATCGGGTGGTTATCCCCAATGTTTGCGCTGAGATTTTAGAGGCACCAAAATTTTTGGCACTAGAAGGAGGGCTTGAACTGTGAATAGTGAGCAAATCCAAATCCATAGGCCATTCTAAGAGTAAAACCCCCTCACCATCTCCTCCAACTTCTCCTTCGCATTCTAAATCTCCTATTTCTAAGCAAGAAGTTGAAAAGGAAAATACAACACCCACTGCTGAAAACTTAAACATACTTGAAAATTCTTCTCTTGAACCCCCTGAAGTACAATCCTTGATTCATAAACTCCAAGGTTTTTCGATATCCCAAGAATAGTCTGAGTTATCCCAAGGCAGTGTGACTTCGCAATATATTCCATCCCAGCCTCTTACTAGAGCACATAGTGAAAAGCTTTGTATTCCACCAATTGAATTTCCATTGCCAAGTCAAAAAAGAGTTGGAAAGACACCTTTAGAGTCTAACAGTGAGGCTCTTTCTTCATCATCATCCATTCCATCTAAACCATTGCAAAGTCATCCATCTGTTTCACAACTCCAAATCATAGTCCAGAAATATACAGGTATCCCAACATCCTCTACCTAATCACTTTCAACTTCCTCCTCACCTTCTTCTACCGTTAGCACAACAATATCACAACCTCAACCAAGGCCATGGAACAATTTAGGAGTTGTCACAATGCTTGTACCTTTGAGTCAATTACTAGCCCATCCTGAAAAATGGTTACAAAAATTTAATCCTGGCATTGGTATATTAGCAGAAGAACATATAAGCAATTTCATGTTGTCAATAAAATTGAATGGGTTAACAGAAGAACATATTGTTGTTAGACTATTTCCATAAACTTTACAAAGAGCAGTTGGATCGTGGTGTTTTTCATTACCACCAGGATCCATCAATAGTTAGGATGCTTTTTAGGAGAAATTTCTAACCAGGTTTGGAGACGTTAGCTCCACAACGACTTTGATTAATGATCTCTTCAATCTGAAATCTGAATTGAGGGAACCCATCAAAGACTTCAACTACCAATTTAATAAACTGCTAAATAAAATTCCTGCAACATCCAAGCCTAGTGAAGAAGTCCGAAGCGAATGGTATATCTTTGCCTTGCCTTCAAACATAGCCATCTTCGTTGATAGGTCCGCTAAACCCACATTAGTAGAAAATATGAAGGAAGCGATCATTGTTGAAAAACGTATCATTGCTTTGGAAAAGAAAAATGCTCTTGAAGAAAGAAAATACAAAAAGGTTACTTTCAAAGATGATTCAAAAAAGAAAGTAGTTAAAAACCCATATGACAAGGAAGGTTTACGAAAGGTTCTGAAAACTATATCCAATGAAATGGTGGAATAAAAATGTAGGTAGCTGAAACTTCTACTAAAAAACCATTTAGAAATTTTAGAAGAAATCAGGAAGCTGACCCTAAACCACCTAATGTTATATCCAATGCAAAATTAGATCTAGATCACGATGAAGATGAAGACACAGCTTTGTCATCGGAGGAAACAGAAGAAGATGAAACTGTTGAATGTCATGGAATGTGGGAATTTATCTTTCCTAACTCTGATACTGAAAGTGAACAAGAGGCTCTCCCAGTAAATACCAGAAGTAAAAATGCAGCAGAGCCTATTCAAACAAATACAAAGAAGAAAAATTCAAGCCCTGTTTCTAAAGACAAAGCTCCCATGAAGAAAACACCAGTTGTGCCTACCCAAAATCAACCATCATCCTCTAATCCTCCATCATCATCTAAAATATTAATAGCATTTGACTCTATGGATTATAACATCGTGGAAGACACGAAGAAGACTTGAGAAAATATTTCTTTACGTGAACTTAGCAAGCTCAAATATCAACAGAATTTGTTACTAAAAGAATTAAATGTGGTGCCTTCTTCTCCTCTTCCAACCAGTGTATTATCCAAGGCAACTAAAGGATCAGATAAGCCACCATCAGATAAAGTAGATGCTACTGATGTTGTTTTTATCAGAGATAGGTCTAATTCTCATACTCCTTTTCTCTTGACTTATGAGATCTATAATAGAAATCTGCATAACTGCCTGATAGATTCAAGGGCTTCATCAAACATAATGCCAACCTCAATTTGCTCCAAATTAAACATTAAGCCCCAGAAATCTGTGGTTCATATTGTTCAATTAGATTGGACTAAAGTTCAAGTTTTAGGAGAGATTAATTCAGTTACTATTAGGTTATCGACTGATCCCAGAGTAGTTCAAAGAATTGATATATTGATTGCTGACATCCCTAACTTTTATGGTTTAATTTTAAGCAGGGATTGGTCTAAGAAACTCCATGGTTACATTTCCACTGATTGGTATCACATGTGGCTTCCCTGTAAAGGGAAAGCAAATCGAATAAAAATAGATCGGGAAAAACACATGACTCATACAGTAATGGAGTTTGAACAAGAAAACTAGCTTGTAGCTTTCAATAACGACATTTTCGAAATTACTCAGTTGAGTCATTCTTTGGAAATTTTAATGCTCAACAATCGCCTTTTCTGATTAATAATATCACATCACAAATTGAAAACTTCTCTCATACTGATACCTCAAGATGTATTAGTATTGCTAATGAACTTGTAAATAAATCTATAGATAAGCCTTTATTTTGGTCTTTATATTTTGATGGATCAAAATCCAGTGATGATGGAGGAGTAGGGTATATTTTAGTTAGTCCAGAAGGGGAAAAAAGTATGCTATCATGCAGATTAGAATTTTAGTGTACCAACAACACTACGGAATATGAGGCATTGATTCAAGGGCTCTATAAGGCAATAGGCCTCAATATTCAATATCTGAAAGTATTTTGTGATTCTGAAATTGTCATCAAACAAGTAAGGAACACTATCCATTGTCTCTCAGGACATCTCAAACATTATCAATCCTTTGTTCAAAATCTCACTCATTTTCTGGCATTCATCATTTCTCCTATTCCTAGATCTCAGAATGCAGCAACTGATTTGTTGGCTAATGTTGCTTCTAAGCTCCTTCCATATGAGGATTATAGTCTAGATAGGTTTTCAATTGAATTAATTTTTTGGCCATCTGTCCCAAACAATGTCACCAATTGGCGGGTATTTAATCATGATGAAGACATCTTAAATTTCTTGACTTTTCAAAAATCTTATGATGATCAGATTATCGATGAAAGTGATAATGATATTAAGCTAAAACAAAGACTAAATGAGAATTCTATTCCTAAATCTGTGGTCAAGATATAAGATCTCTATGATACCAAAGATAGATTAAAAAAGGTTACTAATGCAAAACTTCAAGGTTCTACTTTAAGGTTTGAATTAGTAAATCCTGGCACTGATGCCAAACCACAAAATGTCAATATAGGGCTTGAACTCACATCAGAAGAAAGATTTTCTTTCATCATATTATTAAACAAATACAAAAATTTTTTTTCCTGGAATTATGAAGATCAAAGAACTTATGATACTTCTGTCATTCAACACACAATTCCAATGATTTCTGATGAGAAACTTGTACAACAAAAGTTAAGGAAAACTCACCCAAATCTGGAAATTCAAAGCAAAGCAGAGTTGAATAAAATTTCGAAAGCTAAAATAATTTTCCCGGTCAGACATTCTAAATGGGTTTCAAACTTGGTACCTGTAAGGAAAAAAAATGGTGATATTAGGATTTGCATAGATTTTAGAAATCTCAATAAGGCATGTCAAAAAGATAATTTATCATTACCAACAATGGAACAAATACTTCAATTAGTTGCTGGTTCATATTTAATGTCCTTTCTAGATGGTTTTTTAGGATACAATTAGATACTGGTGCATCCAGATGATAGACTAAAAACTACATTCAGAACTAAATGGGGAACATATGCTTATCAAAAAATGCCTTTTGGTTTGATAAATGCTGAAGCTACTTATCAACGAGCCATGGATATAGCCTTCAAAGGTTTGATCAATAGGTCAGTTATTGTTTACTTAGACGACATAACTGTCTTTTCCAAGAAAAGGGCCAATCATCTACATGATTTAAAATAGATCTTTGAGCCATGTAAAAGGTATGGGATTTCTCTAAATCCCAAGAAATCATTCTTTGTTCTAAATGAAGGCAAACTCTTAGGCTTTATTGTATCCAAATATGGCATATATATTGATCTTGACAGGATAAAAGAGATCTTTGATATTCTGTTTCCACATAACAAGAAATCAATGCAATCATTTTTGGGACAGATAAATTTTGTAAAAAGATTTGTTCCTGATTTTTCTCATATAGTCTTAGCTTTACAAACTATGGTTAAGAAAAATTCAGTTTTCAAATGGGGACATAATGAAAAATAAGCCTTTGACTCAATCAAATAGGCAATTATTAATGCTCCTCCATTGAATACTCCCAATTTTTCTAATCATTTTATTTTGTATACATTGGCCACCGAAACATATTATGCTTCTATTTTAACAAAAATTAATGATCAACAAGTAGAAGCACCTATATTTTTATTTAGTTCCAGTTTGCAGGGTGTTGAGCTCAACTATTCAAAAGTAGAAAAACAAAATTTTGCTGTGTTTAAATCTATCAAACACTTTAGACCATTTCTCCTAAAAACACACACAAAAGTAATAGTTCCATTCTCCGCAGTGAGGCAATTGCTAGTGCAAAGGGAAGTAGGAGAAAAGAGAGATAATTGGGTAACATCTTTACAAGAGTATCATATTGATATTAAACAAAAGAAAATTGTTAGAGGACAAGGCTTTTGCAGGTTATTAGCAGGAGCTTCTAATATTCTAGAACATGAAGATTCATATAAGACTCTTCAAGTGAACGAGATAAGTATCATAAATTTTGAATCTCAGTATGTTGATCTAATCTTTTACTTGAAAAATGGATATGATCCCCCTAATTTCAGTTACAAAAGGAAATGTGCTTTAAGATTAAAAGCAAAACACTTCGAAATCATTGATGATGTGTTATTCAGAAGAAATTATGATTCAATTTAATTAAGATTCCTTGAAAAAACTGAAGCACAAAAGGTTTTGCAGGAATTACATGATGGTCTAGCAGGTGGACATTTTGGAGGAGATACTACAGCTCACAAAATAATACATGCTGGATATTATTGGCCCACTTTGTTTAAAGATGCCCATGATTATGTCAGGAAATGCAAGATATGCCAAACTGTTAGTGGGAGACAAAGGAAACCAGCGTTTCCTTTACAACCGTTAAACATTGAGCATCCATTTGAACATTGGGGGCTTCATATCATAGGAGAGATTGTTCCACATTCTTCCAAGCAACACAGATACATCCTTACAACCACAGACTACTTCACAAAGTGAGTATAAGCAATTCCATTAAAGGTAGCCAATTCTGATGCAATCACTGAATTCATTGATCAATTCATCATTACGAAGTTTGGTGTACCTAATGCCCTTATTTTTGATAATGCATCTTATGTTTTTGGGAGTAGTATAGTTGAATTGTCTCTTAAGAGAGGTTTTAAATTAAAATATTCTACAAATTACTATCCTCAAGGTAATGGCTTGGCAGAGTCAACTAATAAGATTCTCATTAAGATTATTAAAAGAACTGTTGATCAAAATCAAAAGAATTGGCATAAATATTTAATATTTGCATTATGGGCACATCGCATAACTTAGAAGGCCTTAATAGGTACTTCTCCTTTTAACTTAGTATATGAGAAAGAAGTTGTAATACCTTCAAACTTAGAACTCCCATCTCTAGCCCTAGTACAATTTATTGAAGAAAATCCTTCTTCCTCTATTCAATTAAGATTTGATCAAATCCTCAAATTAGATGAAGAAAGAGAAAAGGCCAAAATAACTCATGCGAAACATCAACAAGTCATTAATTCTTCTTTTGATGCAAGTTCTATTGGCTCAAAAACATTACAAATTGGTGATCTCGGGTTGAAATGGGAAAAAGCACTTGAAGACAAAGGTAAACATACCAAATTTCAAAAGATGTGGCTTCGACCATTTCAAATCATTGAAAATATAGGCTCATCAACGTTCATACTACAAGATTTATCAGGAAGGAGAGATGCTCTTCCTATGAATGGGATTATCTTAAAGAAATTCTTTTCTTAAGAAGGTAACCCCTTCTTACCTGTAAATATTCTTTATGCTAGTTTGTTTATTATAGAAAATAATGTTGTAAATAGTCTTCCATTGAATTTTTACTATTGAAAAGCTCTTTGAGAGAATATTGTGAATACTTGGTTTTAATAGGCGGAAACTTTTAAGGAAATGATTACAGTTTTGGAAAGTTGAATAAAACATGAAACTCTGAGAGCCTCTTTAAAGTTTGTAAAATCTTTCAAAACCTTGAAAATATTGTAAATCATTCTAAGTTTTATAAAAATTTTCATCCATAAAGTCTTAAGGAGAAAATCATTCACCCCATCCACTAAGTGTATGATTTTTCAGAGTGTAATTCTAAAATATGTCTGATATAAAAGACAAGAGGTCTCATCATGAGCCTACTTGCCATGATCATAGGGAACTAATTAAACTGACATTACCCATACTGCATATCAAAATAGGGTAATGGCTTATAATCATAAGGCAAGGGGTCTCATTACGAGCTAGCTTGTTGAGTTCAATTATAACCAGTGAATGGCATTATCATCAACTCACTCCCAAACTAGGACAATGGATTTTTATCTTAAAAAAGTTAAAAGGATATAAAATTAAAAATTATATATGTAACATATATTTATGGATTTATCTTTTAAAATTTATACTCTTAGATGGATGGGACAATGAATGATTGATGGTCAAAAGGTAACCATGTAGAGACTATAGATGTTTGCTGGCAGCAAAGGCACTCCCTGTGACAAAAGAGTAAATTTAAAAGCTAAGTTGGAGGAGGCCCCTACTTTATCTATATCAACCAATCAAAGCTTGAAGAAATCAAAAATGTTTTTATTTTTAAGGGATTGTAAAAGAAATTGCAAAAACTTGTCACTTTATTTAGAGCTAATTTTTGTTTAGCTATTCTTAGATGGTTTTCTTTATCCTCAATTGTTTCTAAACTTAGAAAGTTTTAGATATTGCATTACTTTTTAGAGATAACTATTTCTCCCAGTGAATCGCCAATTGTTGTGCTATACAACAACCCTCTCCATTTCCAAATTTTTCATATAAAACTTTAATAAGAAATGGGTACCCTTTAGAATACAAATAAAATGAATAAAACATTTGAAAATAAATTTTTATAATAGGTCATATAAAATTTGCTTTTAGGATAGTTTAAATCGCAATTTGCAAATCTATCAAACCCATGAAAGTCCTCTTGATAAGATCCGATCTGATTTGAATTATAATAAAACCTTATCATAAATATTTATCAAAGGAAAACAATTATAAAGGGAACATGTCGCATCACGCACATCCTTTATATCAATAGTGGACTTAAAGTGTTCCATTGATATTCGTCGATGCGATAACTCTATTGGAAATCGCATATCACTACTCATCAAGAAGTCATCCCAAGTGTTCCATAGCAAACCTCTGATGCGATAAGCCAATCACAATCGTGCATTGCTAAAATCATAAGACACATCCCAAAAGCTCCATTGAAATATTTTGATGCGATTTCATTATCGTATAGCGCACATTCGATAAAGGAAAAACATGAAGTATGACGAACATGTGCGTTTTAAAGTTATAAGTCAACTATAAAGAAAATTTAAACGATTTATCAATTTTAAAGCATACCACCTCCCCATGCCAGCTCACCAATGATCGCAATCGCAACCATGCAAAGGAACCATTTAAGCATGGCATTTGTAACCCCCGATCTGTGATATGCGATTATCACTAATCGCCGATCAGGACCATTCTAAAAAGGACCATTATAAATTTGCGATGAGACATATCATCACAACATTAAAGTTTCACGTTGGAAGTTAAGGGGAAATCATTAAGAAGCAGTTATGGTTGAATCCTTTAAGGATTTCATCTGTGGTGGTTTAATATATCATAGATTTGTAGCATCTATTATGCTTAATTGATGTTAGCCATGTGCGTTGTGTATTATCTTTGAACAAAATTTTCCACTGTTACGTCCTTCTGTTTCATTTTGTAGAGTGAATCTGAAATCATCAATCCAGCAAAAATGTCTAAGAGAGCTCGAAAAGCAAAGTTCCCCGTCATAGCGAAAGATTAACCGCCAAAGTTGGTACTGATAGCTGATACTACCTGTTCCAGCCTTGGCAAGACTTCATGGGAGAGCATATATAATCTACTCAAAGCCGAGGAGCCAAGTGAAATTGAAGAA
This sequence comes from Pinus taeda, assembly GCA_000404065.3. Classification (NCBI taxonomy): domain Eukaryota; kingdom Viridiplantae; phylum Streptophyta; class Pinopsida; order Pinales; family Pinaceae; genus Pinus; species Pinus taeda. The sequence goes on from APFE030359581.1 coordinate 87,611, forward strand.
GAAAAAGGAACGACTGATTCAACTGATAAATCAGAAAAATACTCTTAACAATTTATCCGGGTCCTTCCTCCATAGAATAGCAGCTCGTGCGAAAGTGTTACCATACAATGACCTAGTTATATGGGTAATAGAGAGTATCAACGTAACCGACAGAGAATTCTTTACTATCGATGGAAGGATGTTTGAGTCATTCAGGGCAGAAGATGTTAAGAAGATGTATCATTTGCAAGACCCCCAGAAACATTACAACAAAGCATTTTTAGAAGCTTTCGCTAAGGAGGACGATGTAGAGTCACACCCTGTCAGGTAATGGACACATTTCCCAAACAAGCATAAGCATGAATACTCTAGTATGTACTCCGTGGACTCCTTAGCATATCCCTATTGCTATGCTGGTGCTATGATATGTAGACTCTTTGGAGTCTCTGATTTAGCTAGGTTTTCCATAGAAATGGTGCCTTTAATGTAACCAACAATTAACTCTTATATCATGGATTGGGCAACCATTTTATCAGATAAAATGGCCAACCAAAATCCTTTATTATAGAAGAATTAGGTATGTAACTACCCAAATAATACCCCTATTCTATATGAGCGCCTACATCATGGATACCATATGTTTCAATTTTGACTACCCCATTCTAGGTTGGAAATGGACTCCTCAAGACCCAAATCCTATTCACATTTATCATAAGTATTTGTGGAAGGCCCATTATAAATATCATATATACAGAATTTTCCATGGTTTTGTTTTACCCGTTCATCAAGCCATACTCAAAAAACCTGCTCCATGGTTATCTGATGAGACCAGCATTGACTTAACATCAATCAATAGTTGGTTCGATGAAGAAAAGTTCACCTATGTTAGACTTTTTGGCAGCACCATAGATCCACATGTTCTCCCCTTGTTCATTCCTGATAAGCTATTGGCCATAGAAATAGCTTACCAGATAACAGAAACATGAATTTTCAGGAACCTCAATAAGTCCAAGAAATAAATGTGGCCTTCATTTCCCCTCCGCTTTGGTACTTATTCACTGCATGATTTCAAACATGCAGAGAAAGAAGCAGAGTAGATAAAAATTCTGAAGTTAGTAGTCATTCCTAAGAGACAATATGATCCAAAAGCAGTGGCTTACAACTTTACCACTCAGGTGAAACTTGCCAAATTTGAACATGAGAAAGATGAATATGATGACTTGTTCACTTTCACTGAGTTATTTTCACAAGTAAAACATCTAGCAAAGATCAAATTGGGAGTAAAGGGGATATATAAGTTTATGCAGTTCAAGAAACATAAGTTACAAACACCGCCTCTTGATTTATTGGCCACTACCCCTATGGTGCAACAAGAAGGCCACAGTGAAGAACAAACTACTGAGAAGAGTCCTGAAAAGGACAAGAGTCCCGAAAAGGAGCAGACAAATGAAAAGACCAGCGAGCTCCTAGATACCGATCTGCATATTGTTTTCCAGCTTAATCAAGGAATGGGAGTAGATCGATCAAATGATCAAGAACCAGAATGACTCCCAAAACATCATTATGCCATAATCGCCTGCAACACATGAGCCCATTGGTACTAATATTCCAATGGAAGGGGTAGTCGACACAGTTAACACCTAGCATGATATTGAAATAATTCCAAAGAATCCTTCAGAAGAGATTGTATTGAAGGTAGAGGAAATACCACCCCTGGATGTATTTTACAATCCAAAGCATAGGGTTGTGGTCAACAGGCAAAGGAAAAGAAGGAAAGTTGACCAGGGAACATTCACAAATCCTCAAACTGAACTTATGGATGTGGTATGGAAAGACTCAAAAGATAATCCTTCTGAGGATTTAACTAAGTTATCTCAATATGCAGGTGCCTATATAGCCACTACAATGGACAAGGCTTCTGAAGTTAGCCAACTGATCAAGGAAAAGGATCTAAGGATCACCCAACTTGAAGAGAAAATGGCAATGGAACAATAGAGGATCAGTCAGCTTGAGCAACAACTAGTGGAACAAAAACAGCAGAATAAGCAACTGAAAGAACAGTAAATTTGGAGAAACAAGAGATTGATCAGCAAGCTCTCCAGAAACAAAAAAAGTTGTCTCAATAACTCAGCAAGCTTCAAGCGGCTATTCAACAGGAAAAGAAGGCTAAAGAAGAAAAAATTGCACAACTGCAATTACAGGTAGATAAATTCAAGGGTTATCCGAAAGTTGATGAATTCAAGAAAGAAGCCTTGGAAGTGACCAAAGCGTTATCTCGGCAACTAAATATCCTTTGCCATAAAGTATCATTTGTTGACCCATTGTGCACTATCACTGCATCACTCATTGAATAGGCAGTTGACACCAGGCTAGTATTTGAAAACACATATGATAAGCTCACAAAATTTCTCTCCTGGGAAAGTTCAAAAGAAGGCATGGCTACTAATCTACCGAAAATCCAAGAATCACACAAAGAAATCTTGTTTTCGAAGTGGGAATCATAGTTTATAAAGGCCAAAAAAGCTACATCCACACCCAGGGCTACAATGAATAATGTGACTGAGTTGGTAAATGACAGCTTATATCTAGCTAACTTGATCTCTAATTTCTCTTCAGGAAAGCTGCCGAAAGCAAAAGCACTAGAAGATCAATGGAGATAAGATCTAGCCATCAGAGAAGAACAAATCAGCAAAGTGCAAAAGTTGACTTGGGATGCATTTTTGTTTTTCCTAGTAAAGCCGTAGAGTCAGCAGATGGCCACCAAATGCCTTGTTGATGCTATCAATCTCATGGTTCCCAAACTTTCAGATGTTACGTACACAACTCAACTACATTCTAGTCTCAGTCATCCTCCATAAATTCAACAAATTGTCTCAATTTGTCAACTACGAGTGCAAGAGGAGAAGTAGATACAATGAATCAGTTAAAAGGCTATCGCACTGATATTTTCATAAATCAAATCCCAGATTTTCATGTTTGCAGTTTCAACAGCTCAAAGCGATTTTTATTGACAGTTAGTTTTTATTTTATTATTTAAACCCTTTCATGTCTTTTAAGAAAGGGTCCTCAATTTGTATAAAATTTGACTTGAGAAGTTGCACTTTCGTACTTCTAAATATATTTTATCAATAGTGGTTCAAGGTTCTATATTTTTGTGAAGAAACCTTTTCAAGACCTGCACTTTTGTATCTCCTGGAAGTTTTCTCAAATAAGAAAGTGGAACCATAGTGTTATTTGCAGTGGCAAGACTCAAATGCATGTGGTATTTTTATCACTGTTATTTTGTCTTGTTTCCTTATGTGATGAAGCATTCCTTTTAAAAGTTGTCGTTGTTGATGTATGTATGCTTTTCAAATAATTCTTTATCATGTCATTTATGAAGATTTAGAATTGTTATACTTTAAAGATATATGTCAGTCATATACATTGTTATGAATGTGATATGTTTTATTAATAATTACTTTGTTTAATTTCTTAAACAAAGTAATCATTATCTATGAATGCATCTTTCTATCAATCAGTAATTCATCTATATGATTATTTGCCTATTAGAAATAATGAGAAATTGCATTGTTAGTACATTACCCAGGTTAGATAAGTATATTTGTATATTTTTGAGTTATAGGTTAAAGCACTTATCATTTTTATTATACATTATGAAACAATCATCCATCAAACCATTCATTATATGGGAAACTGGTCCCATAATATCCAGTTGGAGCCACCACACCAAATGGAAAAGGAGTTGTACTAAGGTCCGGACCGGGTGGTTATCCCCAATGTTGGTGCTGAGATTTTAGAGGCATCAACAAAACCAAAGATAAGGCATAATAGAACCAAACCAAATATTATTTGAGATTGAATTACACCACAGTGGGGGCAATATTGAAGGCATATAGTGCACCATTAAGTGTGGAAAACCCAAATTATAATAGCTGTGAGAACATGCTATATTATCTCCATTAATGTCTGTCAAGGTCCTGCATAAACTTAAAGTGAAGGTTTCAAAGTGCTATCATGCAAATCTGCATCATTAGACCTGCCTAGTAATTATAGGTCACCTAGCCTTACCACAACTATGCCTCTCTGTTTGGACTAGTAATTTTCCAGTCTCAACGGGGTCCCATAGATGTTGTATGATGCCAACAAACCAATAAGTTTGTAAAGAATCAAAGTTGATTGGCGCACAAAAAACTGAGTGTGATATTTTCCCCCCAAGTAGTCAACAAAAAGGATAAATTTTTACATATATTAAAGATCATTATGATCAGATGCCTCCAATAGTATAACAATTAGTGAAGAAGGACAAAACTGAAAAGATATGTTCCTTAGGTGAATCTGAAATCAAAATAAGTATCAAGCAAACCAAACATCGCAACACATCTAACAAATATTGATCCAATAGATTTTAAGAACCGGAGATAAGGCATAATAGAACCAAACCAAATATTAATTGAGGTTTAATTACACCACAGTGGGGGAAGAATTGAAGGCATATAGTGCACCATTAGGTGTGCAAAACCCAAAATATAATAGCTATGATAGTTTAGTTATAACAATTAGGATAGAGTAGGAACAAGAACAAGACGGAAATAAACCTCTTACCTGTATTTGACTTAGGCTTTGACTTGCAAGAACAAAAATAACTAGAACTAAGAATTTGAAAGTGAATAACTACATAGGGGAGAGACACTAGTACACGAATGCCTCCACCTTAGAATTTTAGAATTTGAAAGGGAATAACTACATAAAGAGACTAAAACTAAGAACCCTTACATAAAAACATGCTAACCCTTACTAGGAATAAAATGAATGGCATGAAAAAAATGAGTGCCAAGAACAATGATTTGAGGACTCAAAAAAATGGTTGGGTTGAAGAAACTGTGTTACGTCAAAGTTGTTACAAAAATAAAAAGGAATATCTCTTTGTGATAACTCATATTTTTACCAACTAGGAATAAAATGAATGCCAGGACTAAAATGAATGCCAAGAACAATGATTTGAGGACACAAAAATCTCTTTCCGTTGAAGAAACTGTGTTATTTCAAATATATTACAAAAATAATAAGGAATAGCTCTTCATGATAACCCATATTTTTACCAACTAGGAATAAAATGAATTCCAAGAACAAAATGAATGTTAAGAACAACCATTTCAGGACATAGAAAAATGGTTGGGTTGAAGAAACTATGTTATGTCAAACCTGTTACAAAATTAAAAAGGAATAGTTCTCTTTGATAACTCATAAAATCCATCTAAGAATCAATAAAGAAGTTAAAACAATTCCAATGATGATTTTCAGATTTGAGATGTATTCACTTACAATATATAGATAAAGCGCTGATTTTTATTGCTCATTGATTGCAAAGGCCAATAAATTGCCTTCTTTTCTAATACAATGTTTTAAAATCAGAATTTCGTGGCAACTCTGTAGGCTGTTGTAGCCATGCCAAGAGTTTCTATTTAAGATCGTACAAGGAAAAGGAGGAGACAAGGGGTGAGGGGGGCCAACTGTGACCATTTCATCAGATGAGGATTGGGGGGGTGGGTGATGTAAATGCTCCCAATGCGCCCAGTAATGTCATTAAAATTAACACTGTGGTGGCAAATCATGTTATCTTACCATCAACCATAAAGTCGTCTTGAACCACATTGAAAGGTAAAAGTTCAACAAATGAAGTCAGTGCCATCAAAGGATAGAAAAAGCAAGACATGCTAGTTGCAATCGATGACATCGAGTTTAAGGGACATTCAATCCGTGCCTCTACAAAAAAACATGATATTTCTGCCTCTAAGATACATTATTGGATAAATGGGTTGACTAATACAAAACGTAGAGGGTCTGTTACAGTTATGAGTGAAGAGGAAGAGGTTGAGGCGGTGTTGAGAAATGATAATAAGAAATTGTAGTTTAATTTGTCCTTGAATTAAACTTTGAAATAAAATTGAGTTCTATTCTCATAGCAACTTGTAAATAGTTAATTAAGTTTATTAAACTTAATTATCTTAAGAATTTTGAGTTGGAAGTCTTTCTGAAGTCATGTATATGTTCTCCCTATATTATAGGGGTCCAGGATGAGTTAAGTACGAGTTGTAATTAGTTAACTTAGTTTACTGAGTTAATTCCAGTTAAATTAGTTCCAAACTATTTGAGGAACTAATAGTGAGTTAACAGTCACTTGATGCATTAGTGCACTCAACTACCGCTACTCCAGTTAACTGAATATTCCCTCATCAGAAACGCATGCATATCTATTCTGAGAAAGACCCAGTTGAGACAAGAGTGCAGGGATAGTGTACTATTTGTTTTATATTTTTCTGAGTTGCATGATAGTGCATGCAATCAGGAACTGATCCTTGAAGGGATTGCACAGTTTTGAGTGCACTTAATTCCCTTTAATATGGGTTATTCAGCCATAGGGATTGTGCAAGGAAATAGGGACTTGGAGAGCTAGTGAATTGGTTAAGTATTGGCATAGCTCTTGCTTGTGAGTTGGAGATTGATTTTACTGAGTGTTGGGATTATTCTTGTGAGAATAGGCATTGTAATCTCATCTTGGTTTTACGATATATACAATACAGATAGTGGGGTTTTGAGGTGTGCCTTTCCCCATATATTTATTATGTTATGTGTACTTGATTCTCTTCCTCTCATCGATTATTGTTTTTCTCAATCTTTATGTGCTTCTACTGTAAAGAGTAGAAGTAGATTATTGTCTCTTGCTTTAGTACATTGCATGAGCTTGTGAATCTACAGGAAAAATCTACATGGTATCAGAGATGATAACAGTATATTAGAGGAGATTTCGAAGTTTTTGAGTTCAGGGTTATAGGTGAAATTCAAATTTGCATTTCATACTTCAGGATTAGCAGATGGTGTTCTATGGTTTGCGTCTCGAATATGCCTTGGAAAGCAGCATGAATTTTATAGCCTAGAGGGACAATATGGAGGTTGTGCTACAAGATAATGGCTTGAAGGAATTCATTGATCAAGAAGTCCCCAAGACAACATCTATGGATGCACAGAACTTGGCCGAATGGAGGAAGTGTGTGGTGATGTCAAGGTAGATAATCTTGAGGGAGTTCGAGACTACATTGTCTCGAGTCTCCATGGAAAGGAAACTCTGCATGCTATGTGGAAAAAATTGATGGATTTATATCAGAACAATAGTGACCAAAGGAAATTCGCACTGAAGGACAAACTTTGAAAAATAAAAATGGAGAAAGTCGAGAATATTTCCAAATACTTGACCAAGTTCACTTATGTCATGATGAACTTAGAAGTGTTGGAATCACGGTTTCCGAGGAGGATATGGTGAGTCTTGTTCTTCTAGGACTCCCAAAGAGTTGGCATAGTTATCAAGACACTTTCAATGGTCAGGAGAAACTGCCAGATTGGGAATGACTGTGTTTAGATTTGATGTAGGAGGAGATCAGGAGGAATACCAGGGATGGCTCTTCATCAAAGACTGATGATGAAGAGAACTATGCCTTAATGATTAATGGGAGGAATGAGAAATGGAAATATTCCCATTCCAAATCATATTCTTATCACGGAGGTAAGAAGAAAGATATGACAAAAGTTAAATGCTTTCATTGTCATAAGATGGGACATTTTGCTACAAATTGTACACTCAATAATTCCAAGGAGAAGTCCTCAGGAGTAGTGGTGGGTAAGGCTTTGGCATCTCAATTCAAATTGGACTTTTCCCTCATTGCATGCATGGTGTTGTCTATGTTGGGAAGTGTATGGTACTTAGACAGTGGAGCTTCATTCCGCGTGACTGGAGACAAAGAGTTATTTAATGACCTGGAGGAGAAATATCTCCAAATGCATATCGAGATGGGTAATGACGAGAAGTATAGTGTTTCTGGATTAGGCATGATTGATTTTCAAAGGGAGCATGGGGATCCACTTGCCTTGAATAATGTTAGGTATGTATCCGAGCTGAAGAAGAACTTGGTATCTGTTGTCATGCTTGAGGATAGAGGCTATGATGTGATCTTCTCGAAAGGAAAGGCATTCCTTTGACACATAGCCACGGGTCAAGTGAAGAAAATAGGGATTCTTTTGAAGAATCTCTATAAGCTTAAGGTAGAGAAGTGTGCTACTTTGAGTTCAAAATAAAAAAAGATGCATAGCCGAGACATTGGCGAGTTGTGGAAAACGATATTGGGCCACTTGCATCATGAGTTTTTGAAGATATTGCAGCAAATATCTACTGGTCTTCCCAAAGGTACACTTGAGCAAGTTGATACATGAAAGGGTTGTACTTTGGGAAAATACACCAAGTCTTCCTTTGGAGATAGAGACATTCGAGCAGAGTCTATTATGGAGAGATTCCATTCAGAGATGTGTGGACCATTCTTGATAGCATCCACATCCAAACACAATTAATATGTTATATTTGTTGATGAATATTCTGTTAAGGTTGGATATTTTCAAGCAGAAAAAGGATCAAACATTCAAAAAGTTTTGTGAGTTCAAAGCATTGGTGGAGAAAGAGTCAGGAAAGAAGGTTAAATCTATATGGAGTGATAATGGTGATGAGTATGTCGGCACCCCATAACTCTAAACAAAATGTGGTTGTCGAGAGCAAGAATAGGAGCATAGTAGGGGAAACTAGGGCCATGTTGCATGATCAGGGCCTACCACTACACTTGTGGGTCGAGGCATGCAATAGAACAATTTATGTTAAGAACCGTAGCCCACATTAGATACTTGAGATGAAGATATCAGAGGAGGCTTATTTCGGTAAGAGGCTAGATGTTGATCACTTTAGGATTTTTGGGTCATTGGTATATTTCCATGTGACCAAAGATGCACAGAAGAAGCTTGACCTGACAACAGAGTTAGGGATATTTGTGGGGTACACCAATACACCTCACAATTATCAGGTGTACATGCCAACCAGTCGGATGACAGTGGCTCACAAGGTTATCAAATTCGATGAGGAGAAGGTCATGCAAGCTTCCCTTGAGAGGGACCTTGAGCTACATGTGGATGAGTAGACTTTATCTCATAAGGTTGAGGAGCCTCAGATTGATGTGGAGTAGCCACATGCAGAGGTACTGGGAGTGGAAACATCCACTTAGGCAGAGTCTTCTAAAGAGTGAATAAATCACACTAGAAAAGTTGACATATTATTGGATGATGCAAGGGAAAATGTGGGAGCACCCACTTCTCAGTGCAAACAGAGGAGATCAACTAAGACATACACTGGATACATGGCACTTATTGGTGCATGTGTTGTGACAGAGCCATCTTCCTTTCAGGAACTTGTGCAATAGTCGGCTTGGGTTGATGCGATGGTGGGGGAGTATGATTCCATAGTTTGAAACAGTGTTTGGGATGTGGTCCAAAGACCAAAGTACAAGTCAGTCATGACCTCCCGTTGGCTTTACAAGGTAAATCTGTAGGTTTTAACCCCGTACAAAAATTACCTGCATACGAATTCTAAATCATAGGAAAAATAAAAATGCGAGAGCATAACACATAAAACACATATACACAGAGATTTCCCATTG
>APFE030359581.1:102668-112698 GCA_000404065.3 Pinus taeda
CCGAAGCATCCAATACCATGGACCGAAAAACCATCACGTCCAATACCATGGACCAAAAAACCATCGCATCCAATACCATGGACCGAAAACCATCGCGTCCAAAAAAAAATGTGCGAAAATCATGCACAAAACCATAGGTGGGTCCGCCCAACCTAACATAGGGTCCAAAACCAAAATTTTCTGGGGCGCTGCCCCGGACCCCATAAAGTGGGGTTACAGGTACCCCTCAAACCCCCTGTTAACTATGTGGAAAGAATATAACAGAACCCAACAAAATCAAGCTACACATGGTAGTTTGGAGAAGCCTAAGGCCATATTTATGGCCCACGAATTTTCAGAGGTAGAGGAGATTGACTATGATGAGACCTTTGCTCTTGTTGCAAGCTACTCATCAATCAAATCTACATTGGCACTATCAACACAGATGGGTTGGAAGATCCATTAGATGGATGTGAAGACTTCCTTCCCCAAAGGAATGATTGAGGAAGAGGTGTACATAGAGCATCTCGAAGGTTTTGAAACCTTTGATCATGAGTCACATGTGTGTTGAATCAAGAGAGCATTATTCTGGGTTGAAGTAAGCACCTCGAGCTTGGTACACCAAGATAGATAACTACTTCACTGGGTTGGGCTTCATTAAGAGTGAAGCATATGCGAACTTGCACCACATTTTGGTGGAAGGTAATTTGTTGATCATTGTACTTTATTTTGATGATATCATACTTACAAGTGATGAGAATCTCATCAAATATTGCAAGGAGGACCTTTGATTTTTCTAGGACCACCTCAATTGGATCGAAATCCACTGACAATCCAAAGCTCAACCAAAATGAAAACCTATTATACCATGGCTATCTAGTAAATTGAAAGGAAAGTTTGTACATCCCTGTCAATCCAAGAAAATCCCATGCCAATGACAACAAAAATGACCAATAAACCAATGCATAAACCATCCATACACATCCTAAAAATATAATCAAACATGTAACCCGTTACTTGAAAAATCCTCTTATTGGTTTCTCTTCCTTTGCTTGATTTGTGCCCTTACTTATTGTTGTCCAATATTCTTCTTGATCTCCCTTGATTTCCTTGATTGTTTTCTTATGTATTCCTTGTGTCCAAGTTCTCTCTGTCTCTCTCTCCCCCTTGTCCAAGTGAAAATGCTAGAATATTTTCTTTGCTTTTTCTTTTTCTTTACTTTTCCATTTTTTCTTCAATTTCCATTGCATGCATATTCTTGTCTCTTCATCTTATTTTTCTCTTATTTTCATTTATTTCTTGAATTAATTCTCATTTATCCTTTTTCATCTTGCCCATGCCAATGCCAATTTCCATAGCTAATATTAAATAATTAGCAACAAGTGACTCCTAATGTAATGCTTTTCCCTTCATTCATCTTGGAATACATGTCCCGTGACCTTTGTTTTTTTTGCCTTTACAATTCCCATTTATTCCATGGAATTTCAACTTGGGGCTATTACAAACCCCTCCCCCTTGGGGGGACACCATCCTCGGCATTCTATGACACTTATAACAAGATAAAACTATTGAAAACATGACAACATGTCGCTTATGGAGCTTTATAAACACAACTCCATGCAATCTTTACAATGACATACTTCTTATCCGAGCTTTATAAACATAGCTCAATACAATATTTACAATGACACATACACACACACAACCACACTTATATGGGTATGAGTTCAAAGGGAATGAGAAGTTAGTGTACAAATTTAAGAAGAGCTTGTATGGCTTAAAACAAGCTCCAAGGAAATGGTATCTAAAATTTGACAGGTTTATCTCTGAACAAGGTTATACTAAATGTCACTTTGACCATTGTGCTTATCTTAAAAAGAAAAATGATGGAAACTATATTATATTGTTATTATATGTAGATGACATGCTTGTTGCAAGGTCTAACATGCAGGAAATAAATGTGCTCAAAGGAAAATTGGAAAATTCATTTGCTATGAAGGATTTGGGTGTTGCAAAACAAATCCTTGGTATGAGAATAACTAGAGATGGGAAAACTCGCAAATAAACATTGTCTCAAAGTAAGTACATAGAAAAGGTTTTGGAAATATTTAATATGCAGAATGTAAAACCAGTTAGTACACCTTTGGCTAACCATTTCAAAAAGTAAGAAGATGTGTCCCTGGACTCCGAAAGAGATGGATTATATGTGTAAATTTACCTATGCATCAACAATTGGAAGCTTAATGCATTGGTCTACACAAGGCTCGATATTGCACATGCAGTTGCATTTGTAACAAGGTATATGAACAACCCAGGAAAAGAGCATTGGATGGAAGTAAAGTGGATTCTTAGGTATTTGAGAGGTACCACAAATCAAACATTATGCTTTGGTGGTTCAAACCTTGCTCTACATGGATATGTTGATGCAGATATGGCAGGTGATAGAGATAATAGGAGGAGCACCATAAGGTATGGTTTACTATAGGTGGAAAAATTATCAGTTGGGTTTCAAAGTTGCAAAACATTGTTGCACTTTCAACAACAAAAGCATAGTATGTTGTTGCTATAGATTTTAGTAAAGAAATGATTTGGTTACAAAGGTTTATGGATGAGTTAGGCAAGAAGCAGAATATGGGAAGGTTATACAGTGACATCCAAAGAGCCATTCATCTTAAAAATAACTTAACATTTCATTCCAAGGCTAAACATATACAACTCAAGTACCATTTCATATGGTCAGTACTAGAAGATGGATAGTTCAAGCTAGAAAAGATACACACTAGCTATAATCCTACAGACATGTTAACAAAAGTTGTAACCAAGGGGAAAATGAGATCCTGCTCAGTTCAAATTGGTTTTCAAGTATGATGATGAATATGAGAAATGACTAGCCGTCCAAAGTGGAAGAAATTTCCATCAAGTGAAGCAACAATGGAGTTTTTATAATCAGTCTCTAAGTGGGATATTGTTGGGTGTGGAGCTTGATTATCTTCCTAATTCTTTAGAGGTTTTTGCTTCAGTCACGTTGGATCCATGTTCCTAACGAGGATGCAACACTTCCCATCTAATTTCTATTAGGGGAATCGAGGGGGTGCGACAATGACTTTTATGAGCTCCCCCCTTGCAGGGGTTTGGGGGAAGCACCCCAAAAACTTAAAGATAGATGAAAATTTTCCTTGTGAAATATTGTAATTTCGTAGTCAATCTAGATCATTCATTGGGCAAATGATCTGATGGTAGAAGTTATGTTAATTTAGGGTTCTTTTCAATAGAATGCACCCCATTGGTTTATATGAGGGAATTGTATTGCAGTTATGGATTATTATTCTGAGCAAGAGAGAGAGAGGAGGTTGTGTGGGAGCGAAGAGGAAATTACAACAGATCCATTGTAGGTTGTATCTCTTCTTTTTGTTGAATAATATAAAAGGAATGACTAACTATTTCTCCATGGATGTATCCCAAATTGAGTGAACCAAATTTATTTGCATCTCTCATGTTTTATGTGTTTCTATATTTGTGTTTCCATGATATTTTGTGTATTTTATTGCTTCTTTAAATAATTTCTAACAAACCTATCAACCACAACCATGATGGAGCCATGTTGCCTTGATGTCCTTGGAAATACTGTAATGAAATCCATGGGGATTACCTCCCATTTCCATTTGGGAATTGGAATAGGTTGTAACAAACCAACTGGATGCTTGCATTCAACTTTCACATGTTGACATTCCAAGCACTTAGCAACGAACTCAACGACCTCTTTCTTTAAATTAGTCCAATAGTAGAACTTCTTGATAGTTGTCAAGGTATTTTGATATCATGGATGACTCGAATATGGCTTGACATGAAACTCTCTCTAAATAAGGTTATTCAATTCACCACTATCAAGCATATAGATCATGCTCCTGAATCTAACCAAGCCATTTGTTGTGAGGTGATACTCCTCATCCTTATCACCTTGTTGTTGCAATATATGCTTTAGCTGCTAGTACCTCTCATCATGTTTCCCTACATGTATGATTTTCTCTCTCAGATATGTCTCATGAGAGCTTGCAGCTGAAATATAATTCACCTACACTCTCCTACTGAGAGCATATACAACCTAGTTGTCTTTTTCTTTGATGCACATGATCTCAAAATGAAATCACTAAAGGTAACCAACTATCTAGCTTGCCTTGCATTAAGATTAGGTTGGTCCAACAAGTACCTCAGTCCACTATGATCACTTATTAAAATGAACATTTCGAAGAGATAATGTCTCCACATCTTCAATGCATGAATGGTCGCTACCAACTCAAGTTCATGAGTCACATAATTCTTCTCATGCTCATTCAACTTATGTGATTCATAAAAATACGCTTTCCCTTCTTGTATCAAGAAACCACCAAGCCCTTCCTTGCAAGAATATATACAAACCACAGCCTTTATCATGATCTATAATCCTCAAAAATGGAGCATTGTCAAGAACCTGCTTCAACTAACCAAAACTAGCTACACTCTCAGTCATCCATTCAAACTTATTTCATTTCCTTTGCAAAGATGTAATAGGATAGCCAATCTTGGAGAAGTTCTTAATATACTTCTTGTAATAAGATGTTAATCCCATGAATAATCTAACCTCATCCACATTCTTCAGACTTGGCCACTCCATGATATCCTTAATGTTATCTAGATCCACTACTATCCCCTATTTGGAAACAACATGTCCCAAGTAATGAACCTAAGTATGAAATAAGCTACACTTGCTGAGATTTGCATACAACTTATGCTCTCTCAACAATCTCAATATTGTTGCTAGGAGCTCTGCACACTCCTCCTAATTCTTTTAATAAACCAATATATCATCAACAAATACTATCAAAAACTTATCTAAGTAAGGGGAAAACGTTGTGTTCATCATGCACATGAAGGGGGTTGGAGCATTGGTAAAACCAAAAGTAACCACCACAAACTCATAGTTTCCATACCTGATACGAAATGTAGTCTTATAGATGTCTTCTTCCATGATGCGCACCTCACGATATCCTAATCTCAGATCAATATTTTAAAATATTGTATCTCCCTTCAGTTGATTAAAAAAATCACCAATATGAGGCAATGGATACATGTTCTCGATAGTCACCTTGTTCAACTATCTGTAATCAATTCACAATATGAGAGTATCGTCCTTCTTTCTTATAAAAAAAAAATTTGATTCAGCCCAAGGAGATATACTTGTCCTTATGTATCCCTTATCAAGCATCTCTTTTAGCTGCAACTTTAGTTCTACCAACTCGGGAGTGTTCATCATGTAAGGTGCCTTATATGCTACTATTGCTCTAGGCATCAACTCGATAGAGAAGTCCACTTCCCTATGAGGAGGCAACACCAGAATCCCTGCAGGAAATACATCTTGAAATAGATGCAACATCAGATGCCTCCTTACGACTTCATCATCCTCATTATCCTTCCCTTTGTCATTGGAAACATGCAATATAAATAATAAACATCCTTTCCTACAATTGTGCTTAGCTTGCATGGATATAACCATCCTCACTAATGCATGCTTCTTCTTTCCCTACAAGGATCTATTTTCTCCATCCTCATCCAGGAACTCAATGGCCTTATGCTAATGGTGTTGGACTCGGCAACATGTAAGGGGGTCTCCCTTGTAAGAAGTCCCAATTAGACTTCAAACCATTTGGTGCAGGAGTCCTAGTAGTGGGTCGTACGGTAATGCCTTGACCACGATTTCGCACAGAGGAAAGTAAGATGTCTCTATTGGTAGCAAGGGTGTGACAACTACAACAAGCCAAGGAAGGTGCATGAGAGGTTCAAACACACAGGGGTTGAGATAAGTGTGCCCCTTGGAAACCTATGATAGCACAAAGTTAAGAAGGGAACATACGAGAAAAGAAAAATCGCAACATGGAAGGCAAGTTAGCTAGAATTCCAAAGTGATGGTTAAACCAATAGCATGTTTCAGAAGGATTCATACATACATACACAAAAAAGTCCATACATGCATGTGTAAGCAAACAAATACATATATCATTTAGATTAAATCAGGTAGCATAGGATAGAATAGAACATATGAATGAAATGTATTGGATCTATTATATTAATAAGTGTAAGTTCCAGTCATACAATACATCCATGTCTAACCACTAGTTCTGACAGCGGAATGTTATAGCCACAACCACCTGCTCCTCCAAAGAGATGTACTAGCTTAGCGTAGTGGAGAAGCCAAGGCTCGTTACAATATTGCCCAAGCTCTCTCTAAGATAGTCCTATTGGAAGCTTTGCTGACCAAAAGCCTATACAATGAGTTATGAGGGACTATTTATAGAAAGGGGTGGGATGACCCTTGACATTCCCCTTTGTGACAGTTCATCTACCCTCATGACTCTTCATTTACTCTATGATTGGTATATCCAACTATCGACACTTGAACTTCCACTTGACGAGACGTTACATTACAATGCTCATGTGCCCATGTGAGACAAAATGGCTTGAGCAAGCCATGCAAGACATCACTGACACTTGGTCCATTGTGGTGAGAACAACTCTTTGACATGCTTGTGATGGTGAATGTGGTGAGCTGATGCCAAGCATGGTCGTCTGTGATGGTGTGCATGTGCTCTATGGTGACATCTTGCTGAAGCGAACTCTTCCCTATGTTGCATCCAGGTGCATTGGTATGGCTCCTCCATCCAAATCGTCTACTAGAATGCACATGGTCTTATTTGGTGTGACCAAACTGACAACACACTGATGCATAGTGTCCATGTTGATCTTCTAGTGTTTGCTGGTGGTCATGCGTATCAACTGTCAACTACATCTTCAGATCCAGTTGGACTTGATTCTTGTCTTTGCTTCGGTGAGTGTTCCAAATGGTTTAGATCGCATGCATACACACAATGACATGCATGCTTCTGAATTCCCTTGCATGAAATCAACAACACAACTCACCATGTTTGCTCCATGCTAGCTATTGGGATGAATCTGTAACTTGTACGGGCATAATTTCATCTGCCTATGCATGTTGCACTCCCTGTTGTAACTGTTCATGCTGCAACTCATTCTCTTGTCTATGCAACTCCTATTCTTCCTTGAGTTGCTACTTGATCACATGCAACTTCTTCTGTGTTCCATTCTCTGCCTTCGCATGATCTTCATGTCTCATTGTCACTTCATAGCCTGAGTCTCCAAAGTTTCTTTCATCACAAGTGGATCCGTTTGAGCTTG
The DNA here is from genome assembly GCA_000404065.3 of Pinus taeda. Lineage (NCBI taxonomy): Eukaryota > Viridiplantae > Streptophyta > Pinopsida > Pinales > Pinaceae > Pinus > Pinus taeda. The sequence continues at coordinate 109,875 of APFE030359581.1, forward strand.
CAACTTTGTTCCGCATCTATGTTGTCAACAACCTTCCTCTTACATTCATTGCATCGAGTATGCTGTCTTCAGTTGTTGTGATGTGGATGCCATCATATCTTGATTTCCTTGTCTAAGAACAACTTCATGTCTTCATGGGTAGACAAGTTCATAGACACTTGGTCGACTGAATCCCTAAGTGTGCTCTGAATGGTGTCTTTGACTCTTCTCTCCTGAAACCATTGTACCTATGTTGCTGAGAGAAAGATGAACACCTGTTATACCTGGAGACATGGCAACACTCATGGCTAGAAATATGTCAATCGAAAACCAAAATGAACTTGAGAACTGACTTGCGACATACCTGTGTGACTGATCATGAAGGTGGCATAATTTCCACTAGGAGGTTGGGAGACTAACTACCAAAACTGTTCAAGGCACAGTTTGGGTTTTCATGAGGCTCACTGACTACTAGAATTGCACAATGCATAGTCCAACCTAACTTGCTGAGGACTGAAACTCTGCAATGTGAAATTTCAGTCAGCACTGACATGCAACCAACAAATTGCATTACATAGTTTTTGGGGCCAATAGGACACTGCCTCCAAGAATTGTGAAATGCAAGCCTAGAGGTCAGTGCTTGGCTTGACTTGCACAATTTATGGATGGAAGGTAGAACCTTCACTTCCAGAAATACATAGTGCTAGTCGGGAAAGGCACGGTCCAGGCCAAGGAAGCGCAATCCAGCTGACGGGTGACTGAAAACATGAGAAGTGTGAATGCATGATGAGATGATTGAAAACAAGAGTGAATGATCATTCATGCAAACAATAAGCGCAGGATTCAGAAAATGGGAAAGCATGCATGTGTGTGAAGCGACTCGCTGCAATGGCAATATTTTGTGCAAAAACAGTGTCGTGCATGCAACAATAGTGAGATGCAAACAAAAACTGAAACGATGCTAGTACAATCTAGTATGTATCAAAACGATAGAAAGTGCTCACTAAAATCAAGCAAACAACATTCATACAAAGTAAAACACAAAAAACACTAGAAACGCAGTGCGAGACATGAAAAGCGGGCTTACTCCAAAATAGTTGAGCTGAATGTACTGATGACTTCATAGATGCAATGTGGGATGTCATAGTTGCAAGATCGATGTAAGGAATGAGCTCTACAATGTTTGGTTAATGAGTTTTGATCAAATTGAAGATGTGACACACATGCCACAAATCTAGGAAGAGCGACACTTGGTGGGAGGATTCTGAAATGATCCTTGCATGCGACCTTTAGCTGCTAAAACTAGATCCATAAATCAAGGGATGCCTTTGCATGCTACCTTGGGAGAAGCAACCCATGCATGCAAATTAGTTTTGCTCAGTCCTAGAGGGAACCGGTCAACTCAACTACACATGCAACAGTCTACTCAGCTGGGAGGAAAAAATGCACATTCCTGGGAGGGATTGCACAATTTTTGGGTAGAGTAGCTGACTGCTGCCCAAAATTGTGCAATTTTTGGGCTAAGAAGCCATGCTGGGAGGAATTGCGCAATTTTCTCAGTGAACAATGACAGTCAAATTTACGGAATTCTAGAGCCTAGTGTTGGCTACTCGAATTGTTTATTGATTAAACAGTCGAGTACCACATTAAATTGTCAACCTGGGAAAGTCCTTTTGTTTCAAAGATGACCTCGTACTATATGCACTGAATTCTAAAAGCATTAAAGGTTGTCGTATAAACAGATCTACCTCCTTTCAAACCCTTACTCTGTGTTACAGCAGTTATAAGCTATTGTAGAGATGAAATGAAATTAATCAATGGTAACAAATCTGCAAAAAGAAATAATGGCCGTTTGTAACAGAGGACCAGGACCCTGTCCTCAGAATAAGGATGTTCAGCACCTGCCTCTGTGACCAGTTTTCCAATACACACTGAAAAATCCTAATCACCGGTGACACACTTCTCACAGCCGCCAATCGATCAAGGAAACAGACTGTCAGCAAAAAGGAAATATCGGAAGCAAGGCTAAAAATGTACAGAAATCACACACACACTTAACAAAAAAGAAATGGGTGAATCTTGTGAAGAAGGTGGGCCGTGTCCCTCTCAAAAGATTCCCCTTAACACAGATGCTAGGTTAAAATGCTCAGAACAGTGCTTTATTCATCTACCAAAAGGTCCAATTACAATAAAAGTTCAGACTTGCTCTGCACTACAATACTTCCGTTATAACTTGCTAGCTTTCAACTGTAGATGTCTCCTCTTTATAGAGGAGACATCTATTACAATAGATTGTAATTATTCATTCAGTTTGATCCTTCTGTACAAAAATAGGAAATCAATTCCTGTTACAGCATACTATTACAACAGTGTATATCTTTGTTGTCCTTTGTTTAATCGGATCCTTCCGTTGTTGCAAAACTGGTAGTCTTCGTCTATCTCCTTGGGGTCCTTGTACTATCCTTGGTTGTTCCGTTGTTGTTGTCGATTTGGTAAATCTCAACTGTTCCTTAAAGTTCTTCATGCTGTTCCTGGTGTTCCAGCATCTGCGACTAAGTTTGGCTGATTGTGCTATATCATCATATGCCAAGTATAGTTCTGCCAGCTTCAGACGGTTACTGCCTAGCTCGACAATTATTGTTTCATCATTTGCAAATTAAGACTTTTCCTTCTTTAGTCAGTTGTTGTTTCTAGTGTTACAGCAACTGCACAGTTGCTGTTTCTGGTGTTGCAGCAACTGTGAATTACAATTCTATGGACTTTGAACAGTTCCAATCAATTGTCAGTGACTTAGTCAATTTCCAAAGATTAATTGTAAAGATAACATGAATATGTGTTGAATAAT
>APFE030359581.1:112718-130679 GCA_000404065.3 Pinus taeda
ACCTTGGAATGATGAGGTCAAAATGTTATCAAGGGTTTCTACTTATGGGCTAAAAAGGGTAACATCATGACAAAATATGAGGTAAAAAGTAGACAATATGGAGTCCTAACATCCCCCCCAACTGAAAGGGTTGCATGTCCTCATGCAACGTTTACTTTGAATCTGAGTCAGAGTACTGGGATGAACAATGTAAGTTGTTGATACAGTAGCTAAAGAAGGTTTTATCAGACCTACTTCTGAATCCCTGGACACTCTGTAATTGCTGCCATACTGCCACCTCCTCCTTTTTGGTCAGTTTGTAATGAGCCTTATATTGTTGACCAGGTAACCACAAGAGAGGGAAATGAAAATGGTAGCCAATCCACCTCTTAGCACAGTTTTCCATACATTTGACATAATAAGGTATGCGTGAAATTGCTACCTGAAGATTGAGGGGATTGTAAGGATGATATTCATGTCTCTCTTTGGTACAATGTTCCCAAAATAACTTGTTTTCTTCGATGGCTAGTGCCCCTTTTGTTTTTACATAATGCTGGCAGTCCTGCAAGACTACTGCCTATAGTTTCCTCATATGATCAACCAACTCTGGATTACTTAGATTTTTTTGATGTTTTGCAATGAAGGTAGCTGCATTCTGTGGTTCATTTCGAATCCAGAGAAGGCAGTTCTGCTCATTATGCATTGCTAACATATAGGCATTTTTCCAAGTCAGTTGATTGGCTAGAAAAGAGATGAAGGCTCTTATTTGGATATCACCAACAATAGGGAGTATATTCATCACTCTATCTTCAGGCATGGCCTCATTGTGAAGATAGAGTTCACAGAGCAAGTTTTGATCATTATTTGGTGCTTCTCTGAATGTTTCAATAAATTGATCAGGTGTATCAAATTGGTAGGGTCTTCCATCTCTAATTGCCTTCATTTGCAAGAACGCCAACCGTTCTCTCAAGAATATTGCATAATTGAAAGAGGGTTTTCTTGTAGCCAGTACCATCTGAACCAAATCAAAGGCGCAGGACAACCTAGCTTTTACTTCCTTATTTTCTTTATGTTGAGCTCGAGACTGTTCAAGTGCATCCCAATTTTTGTATGCATAGCTGAACCAAGTTGACTTTTGTTGTTGGAATGCCTTCCCTTGTGAAAGCTCGTATTCTGTTCTCCATGTGTCCTTTAGTTGTTGAAAACTAGAGGTCTCCGTGTGAGCATCGCTGACACAGGGAGTTTTAGTCTGTGCATAGGCGTCAGAAAAGGATTTCTGTTCTGTAGTAGTTTGGGTGGCCCGCAGTGGTTCTATGTCTTCCTCCACAACTCTTGAAAAACCTGCTGGTTCTTGTGCGACAGCAGGTTGCTTTGTTTTTTCTTTTACAATTCTTAGAAAACCTGTTGGTTCTTGTGTAATAGCAGGTTGTTCTATTTCTTCTCCTGCAACTCCTGTTGGTTCTTGTGTAACAGCAGGTTGTTCTATTTCTCCTGCTGGTTCTTGTGTAGCAGCAGGTTGTCCTGTTTCTCCTGCTGGTTCTTGTGTAGCAGCAGGTTGTTCTGTTTCTTCTCCTGCAACTCCTGCTGGTTCTTGTGTAACAGCAGGTTGTCCCGTTTCTTCTCCTGCAACTCCTGCTAGTTCTTGTGTAACAGCAGGTTGTTCTGTTTTAACTACAGCAGTAGGTTGTTCTGTTTTGACTACAGCAACAGGGTGTTCTGTTTTGATTACAGTAGCAGAGGGCTGTGGATTAGCTTCGGTCATTGGAACTTGGATTATCTTATATCCTACTTGAGTGTACAGCTCACCACACTCACTGCACATATACTCATTGTATTGACTCTTTTCTGTTGCAGATGCTACCTGTGCTAAGATGTGGAGATTATATTCATTCTGATAAGCTTCCTTAACCATTATTATCTCCTGCTTATAATCCTTAATTTGAGATTTTAGAAACTCAATTTCTTCCTGCAGGGAGGCTATGGTAGGCGGAGTTTGTGTATCTGCAGGTTCTAACGGAGGAACGGATTGTTGTTCCGCATCTACTTGGTCGTTTGCATCCCCAACAGGTGGTTCTTGTGTGTCACCTGTTGGGTCAGTGGCTGGTTCTTGTGTAACAGCCACTTGCCCAATATCACCTTGGGTGTCTACTTTAGATTTTTCGGTAGCTGGTTCTTGTGTAACAGCTGCCTCAGAAGATAATGTCACAAAACTATCAATGCTCCGCATCTCATCCCCAGAGGGTGAGGAAAGGGACTACTCAGGGATGGTTGGAATGCGGGGTGTTAGGGTAATGGGTGGAGAACTGGGGATCACAGGGCTGGTGGGTTTAACTGCTGCAGTTGACCATGTTCGCTGCCTTGGTAAGGAGGCAGGAAAATCAGTAATTTTTCTTTTTCAGCCACTTTCCTTCAAACTGGGGGAACTATCGGGAATAGCTGCTGCTTTGACCGAAGCCATGGTTCTTCTCCTTTTCGGTGGAGTTTCAGTTTTCTGCTGCTTTTTTCTTTTAAGAAAAATGATGGGGGTATTATCATCGGTGTCATCAGTGGAAATATGAAGCATGGGGGTAGATGGTTGAGCTTCATTGGGGGATGGGGTCCTCTGCAAGGGTGTTTCTGCTGCTAATTGCTAGGGAATTTCCTGGGGTATTTGCTCTGGTTGTTGGGAAATTTCCTAGGGTATTTTCTCTAGTTGTTGGGGAATTTCCTCTTCCTGCTAAGGATCTTCTTCTATTTGCTGGGGAGAATTAATGAGGGGGGGTGGATGATTTAGAGCAAAGGCTCTATTTATTAAGAGTTGGGCTAAACGGTGGTGTTTTAGGGAAAGGGGCGGATGCCTTTCTTTTCCAGTATAATGTGACATATCTTTCAGACAACCCAATAGATAATAAGGCATGTTTATCAATTGACTATGCCTCAAATGATTTAACAAAATGAAGTCGTGTTGGTAAATTACCTAGTAACAACCTTCGCAAGTCAAATACTGCTTGACAAACACCGCGACCTTTGGCCATGGTGGAGGCAATGACTAAAGTGCGACCCATCTGCCTTTGGCTTCGACGTGCTCGCCTGGTAGGAAAAAGCCTTGCTGCACATTCAGAATAAGATGTTTCCTACTAAACCAACGTGTACCGTTGGTCGGTAACCCGGAAACTTGGGCTACGTCTTCCTCTGTTACTGGAATCTGTACTCCCTGGACCATAGAAAATCCTTCGCTTAAGTTGCATGCAAACTCCAACACTTGCTGTGTGTTGAAATCTAGGAGTCTTATAAAGTAGTCTACCCATCCTGCTTGTAGGAAAATTTGGTAAACCTCGGGGTAGAGTTCCAGTAGCGCTGTTGTGCCCGGTTCATATGTGATCAGATTTCCCCCCATAGCTGCTGATCCAGCGAAAATACACAATGCAGAGCCTAGTTACCGAGTTTGAGATAGAGTAAACCGTTACAAATGAAGATATGCCACGACGAGGTGAGTTTTAGATATTACCACGAGGAGTAAGGGTGGCAGTGATTGACGTGTTATGCAATAATTACAATATTTTGGTAATCCCCCCAAATCTATGGCTGAATGATCTGATTGGTAGTACAATGATTTCGGCAGTCGTATCAACATCTCCACATTAACTATAATTTAATATTCAGACTTAAACATGTGTACCTTTACTTTTACCTTTAGTCGCATGCCAAAAAGTCTTATCTTGTCTTTTGCTGGATTAATCATAATTTCAATGGGTTTACAGTCGTGAAAATACAAGCGATTTGACTAGAAGTAGTAGTGACGAAGTGTAATTATTAGAGTGCATGGCTAGTTCCTTTAATGAAGCATAATATGTTCCATCAGGATGATAGTTCATTAAGTACTGAAACTGGTATTATAGCATTGAAAAGTGATGTTGCCGGAACATGAGCTCGTGCTGCAGCCGTGGGAAGTGGTGTTGCGGCAACGGAGAAATGGTGTCACAACGACAGAAAGTGGTGTTGCAGCAACGGGGAGCGGTGTCGCAACGACAGAAAGTGGTGTTGCAGCAATGGGGAGCGGTGTTGCAACAACGGGAAGTGGTGTTGCAGCAACGGGAAATGGTGTTGCAGCAACAGGAAATGGTGTTGCAGCAACAGGAAGTGGTGTTGCAGCAACGGGAAGTGGTGTTGCAGCAATGGGGAGTGGTGTTGCAGTAACAGGAAATGGTGTTGCAGCAACAGGAAATGGTGTAAAACTTGATTTATGGTCCGAAAACATTCCCAAGCTGCAAAGTGATTCTTTTAGAATTTTTATTCTCAGCCATCCTCCGAAACTAAGATATGCAAAAAAATTAATTGTAACATGGCAACCCTTGGCAGGGATTATTAGTTAAGGAATCTATTCTAAAAATAAATAAATGAATAGAAATTTAAGTGCCTTGAGGGGCAACAGGTTCCCCCAAAAAAACATAATGTAGGTCTGCCATGCAGGGGGCTTTGAAATCCTCTTTAGAAACAGGCCGTTGATACGGACGGAGTCGATACCCATTTACTAATAACGGTGTTCTATTATCATTAATCGTTAAGAGTCTGACTGTTCCGTTTGGAAAAAAAACATCTATTTCATAAGGTCCTAGCCATCTTGTTCTTAATTTACCTTGGAAATTCTCGAAATGGGAGTCATACAGTAAAGCCCAGTTACCTTTCTGGAACTGCTTCTGCTTAATAGTTTTGTCGTGCCATCAGGTTCTTTGTTGCTGGATCATGGTTGTTTGATGGATGGCATCCAATCTTTTCTCATCTAATTCCTGAAGCTGCTGCAACCTGGCTGTCTATGCATCAGTCAAATCAAGGTTAACAGCTAAAGCAGTTCTTAAAGTTTTGATTTCAAACTCCAGAGGGAAAACAACATTTTTACCAAAAACTAATTCATAGGGTGAAAAGCCCATGGTATTCCTCCAAGTGGTTCTATAAGCCCATAGTGCTTCAAGCAACTTTTGAAACTAGTCCCTCCTGTTTCCCTTTATTGTTTTTGTGAAAATAGCTTCTATGACTTTGTTGGTGCTTTCCACCTACCCATTTGACTGGGGGTGATAATGTGTGGTCATTTTATGCTTAATATGGTATTTCTGCAATGTGTCTTTGAAGCCATGAGAGTTAAAAGGAGGTCCTCCATCAGTGACTAGTTCCCTAGGGAGTCCAAACCTAATGAAGATTTCTTTAAATAAAAATGTTAATACTGATTCTTCATTAGCTTTGAGGAGTGCCTTAGCTTCTACCCACTTAGTCATGTAATCTGTGCATACTATTATGTAAACTCTTTGATTGGACAGAGGATTAATGGGACCTATAAAATCTAGTGCCCATCTTTCAAATGGTTCAAGAATTACCTGGGGATTGAGTGGCATTTCATCCCTATGATTAGGCTGGCCCATTCTTTGACAGCTATCGCAGGCCCTGACATATTTCTTTGCATCTTTGAAGATTGAGGGCCAGTAGTGTCTCATCCTGAGAACCTTGCGTGCTGTTCTTTTGTCTGTGAAATGTCCTCCACAAGGGCCATCGTGGCAGGCTTTCAATACATCATAATTTTGATCTTCGCCAATGCATCTCCAGATCTCCTGATCGAGTCCTATGTGAAACATATAGTCACTTATCCAACTGTACCTAGTGCTCTGCTAAATAATTTTCCTTTTTTCTCTATGCGATAGGTGTGATGGTAATTTTCTTGCAACTAAGTAGTTGGCAATGTCTGCATACCAAGGTGATTGAGCAGATACTGCAAATAAATACTCATTAGGAAAAGAGTGAGCAGATACTGCAAATAAATACTCATTAGGAAAAGAATCATCTACTGGAATATTTTCATTATTTTTTAACCGAGAAAGGAAATCAGCAACTACATTTTCTTTTCCTGGTCGATCTACAATTGTGATATCAAATTCTTGTAATAACAGTAACCACCTGGTAACTCGAGAATTTGTAACTGATTTGTTCATTAAGTATTTAATGGCCAAGTGGTCAGTATGCACAAAAGTAGTATAACCAGTAATGTAATGCCGAAATTTATTGATAGCATAAATAACTACTAGGAATTCTTTCTCAGTAACTGTATAATTAAGTTCTGCGGGAGTCATGTTTTTACTAATAAAATAAATGGCATAGGGAAGACTATTTTCTTCCTGTCCCAGGACAGCTCCAATGGCAGTGTCTGAGGCATTAGAGGATATATGAAAGGGGAGTGCCCAATCAGGTCCTCTCAAAATGGGAGCTATAGACAACTGATGTTTAAGTTCATCGAATGCTTTTTCACAATCATCAGTCCACTTAAATTTAGCATTTTTCGTTAGTAACACAAATAGAGGAGAAGCTATTTTAGAAAAATTCTTGATAAATCTTCTATAATCCCCGGCATGTCCTAAGAAACTTCTCACATCAGTTTGGGTTTTAGGGATAGGGAGGATCTGAATTACCTGTATTTTAGTTGGATCGACTTGAATTCCTAAAAATGAAACGAAGTGACCCAATACAATACCTTGATTCATCCTCATATGGCATTTTTCAGTACTTAAAGCTAGGTGTGCTTCTATACATCGCTTAAGTACTTTTTCAAGGTTCTGTAGGGCATCCTCAAAGGTTGTGCCATAAGGAGTAAAGTCGTCCATGAATATTTCTAAGGAATCATTTATCATATCAGAAAAAAATCCCTATCACCACTCTTTGAAATGTTGTTGGGGCATTACATAGCCCAAATGGAAGAACCCTATAGGCAAAGGTCCCCCATGGGCTAGTAAAAGTAGTTTTGTCCTGATCCTGGGGTGCAATTTTTATGTGATTATATCTGCTAAATCCATCCAAAAAGGAAAAGAATTTCTTACCTGCCAAGTTATCTAATACCTTATCAATGAATGGTAAAGGGAAATGGTCTTTCTGGGTGGCCTTATTTAGGGCTCTATAGTTCACACATACTCGCCATTTCCCATTTTTCTTGGGTACAATTACTAGCGAAGAAACCCATTCACTATCACATATGGGTTATATAAATCTAGCATTCAACAATTTGTTAAGTTCTTCTTTTACTATTTCCCTTAAATTGGGATTCATTCGTCGTTGGGGTTAACAAACTGGGTGGGATCCTTCTTTAATATAAATGCGGTGGGTGCATAGTTCAGGAGAAATCCCCTTCATATCTGTATAATCCCATGCGAATGCCTCTTTATTTTCACAGAGTAGCTTCATTAACTGTTGTTTTTGATCGTATGTTAGATTAGGATTTATATTTAATGTTTTACCTGGCTCAATTTCTACTACTATACTTTTGGAGGGGCTGCCAGCTAATGTCTGAGGTAGATTTTCAGTTTCAAGGTTGTGCTGGGATTCAGATTCCAAGATTGCAATGAAGTGATTGTGTATTTCTGGACTGACCGAAGAAGGTTCAGAAATAAAGTTGCTGATTAATTCATCTTCGGTTGAGTCTTTGAAAGTTAAATCTTGTCCGACAGTTAAAAGAGGTTGGGTTTCCTCATCCTCATAATCCAACCATACTGAATTGTCGTTATTAATCATGGGTGTGGCATGAGGATAAAGAGTCAGCTGTTTAGTTTCCTACCAATTAGATATTGTCATTGATCCAGACCTACAACTGATGAAAGCATCTGCTATAGCCAGCCAAGGTCTTCCTAGAATCAATGGATGACCCCCCAACTTTGTTTTAGTTTGTAACACAACAAAGTCGGCTGGGTAATTCCAAGATTCTACAGAAATTACCAGGTCTTCAATGACTCCTTCGGGTTTAATTATAGAGCGGTAAGCCAGCTCTAGGATGGTTGGGGTTTCCCTAATTAAATGTTTCAACTGTAGTAATTGTGATGTTTCAAGTGTCATAATGTTTATTGCAGCACCCAGATCTACTAGAACTTTAGAGACAAAGGTTTTACCAACCTGAACTGTTACTGTAGGGTGACTAGGGTCACCATATTTCACAGGGGGGTATTTTTCTGTCATTAAAGCACTCAGTTCTCCCATCACATGAACTGTCAGGGGTTCCTTAGATTTTCTTCCAGGCTTTTTAATACAGATATCCCTAACAGTTCTAGCATAAATAGGAACATCTCTTAGTGCTTGCAATAGCGGAATTTTGACATATAAATTCTGCAGTTCTCCTAAAATGTTAAAAGAAGGTGGCTCAAATTTTTTAGTAAGAGCCAGTCGTTCAGGGAAGGGTGGCTCTGTTGTTTGCACAGTCTTGTTAGAAGATAATTCAACCGTTTCAGTATTGTTGTTAGATGACTTTTATTTTCTAGTTTCCTCTTTTTCAGAGTTAGTAATGTCATCAATAATAGGTTCAACTATCCTCCCAGAATGTAAATGGATGTCATTACATTGCATAGGGGAGACAGGTTGACTTTGAATATCAATTACCTGCAGAGCTTTATTATTGTTCGGGTTGGGGTTAGGTTGTACAGGCAGTTGGGGTCTGATTGACTGGTTATTCTGCGGAGCGTTAGATGGTAAGGAAAGAGATTGTTGGTGTTGAGGAGATGGAATCTGCTGGGCTGTCCAGTTTGGGTTCCATTGATTGAAATAAGGTTGCTGAAGAGTCCAAGGATTCCACATAGTAGGGTCGGTAAAAGGAGGATTTGGTTGATGCATAGGTGGAAATTGCATTGGATTAAAGGGTGGGTATTGCATTTGATTCATCGGTGGGTAATTTGTTTGAAAAGGAGAGTGATTATTCCAATGACAAAATGATGTGTTAGAATTCATACCTTGTCTTTATGGTTGCCATTGTCTCCTTTGTGTCATCAGGTACACTACTTCAACTTCTTCTTCAGTTGATTGCAGTTTTGCCTTTATTCCTGACAAAGAAGGGCATTGCTGAGTCTCATGATCCTTTTCACAAATGGTACAAATTGGTACCTTATCCAATGGGCATTCCCTCAGTGGGTGCTTCCCTCTGCATTTGGAACAGAAAATAGCCAGAGCAGCTTCTGCTTCTGCCTGCTTCTTTTTAACCTGCAGAGCATCAATTTGTGAAGCAAAAGAGCTTAACATTTCAGTTTTAAATTCTTCAAGCAAATTACCTATTTTAGCTCGTGTTGCTCCTCCACTTGCTGATTTCTGGACTCTTGAGTATATATTGTCCATGCTTTTAGATTTGCTTGCTGCTCCTCTGGAACATCTCATGCAGAGGTTAATAATCTCATCAAATGGTTCTTTGGAGATATCCCCTTTTCCAAGCATATTTAGCATATCGAGGCAGTCATCTCGTACTCCTTTTAGCAGTATAGTCTTCAGAATATCCTTACTCATAGTCGGATGATCTGATCGCTGCAAATTATACTGCAGTGTCTCTACAAAGTCCTCCAGATTCTCGTCCTCTTTCTGGACCATTTTAAACAATTCTTCCTTCCTTTCTCTTGTTCGACAGTAATCCTGATATTTGGTCAAAAAAATTTCTTTCATTTGATCCCATGTAGTGATTACCTAAGCCCCTAACTCATAAACCATCTTAACGCGTTCCCTTTCAGTGTTGCTGGAAACAGTTTTAACCTCTGAGCAGGAGTTACATAATCATAACTCCTACACAGTATATCAAATTCAAAGAGGAACTCATCAGGATATTCAGAGGATAACCCATGAAAATTAGGTAATGCTGCAGGTGGAATGTTCTTCATAGGGATTGTTCCTCTTGGGAGATCCCCAATAGGAAACTCCAGGGTGGAGAGTGAATTTTTCCCCCCTTCCTTCTGCTCTATTATCCTCCACTGTTCTTTTCCCTGAATCGATTGCTCTGTCTTCAGTATCTTCTATTTCTTCAGGTTCTTCTACTGGTTCCTCAACGTGCTCCGGTGTTTCCAGCTTCCTTTCAGGTCCTAGTACTTCCTCCGCCTGATGATCTGTTTGGGAGGAATACTGGATCTGAGGCCTTCGGGAACTTGTTCTCTGGGATGTCTTGGCCTTTGAAATGATCTCGTCAATGAAAGTTTTTCTTCCTCCTCCTGTGCCCTTACCGCCTGTGAAGTTAGATTTCTTGCGTCCTCTCATGCACCTGTTATTCTAAAGGAAAATCATTAATTCCTTTAAAATCTTTTAGTCGCCTTCCCTGACAACGGCGCCAAAATGTTGGTTGCTCGAATTGTTTATTGATTAAACAGTCGAGTACCACGTTAAATTGTCAACCCGGGAAAGTCCTTTTGTTTCAAAGGTGACCTCGTACTATATGCACTTAATTCTAAAAGCATTAAAGGCTGTAGTATAAACAGATCTACTTCCTATCAAACCCTTACTCTGTGTTACATCAATTATAAGCTATTGCAGAGATGAAATGAAATTAATAAATGGTAACAAATCTGCAGAAAGAAATAATGGTCGTTTGTAACAGAGGACCAGGACCCTGTCCTCAGAATAAGGATGTTCAGCACCTGCCTCTGTGACCAGTTTGCCAATACACAGTGAATCCTAATCACCAATGACACACTTCTCACAGTGCTAATCGATCAAGGAAACAGAGTGTCAGCAAAAAGGAAATATCGGAAGCAAGGCTAAAAATGTACAGAAATCACACACACACTTAACAAAAAAGAAATGGGTGAATCTTGTGAAGAAGGTGGGCCCTGTCCCTCTCACAAGATTCCCCTGAACACAAATGCTAGGTTAAAATGCTCAGAATAGTGCTTTATTCATCTGCCAAAAGGTCCAATTACAATAAAAGTTCAGACTTGCTCTGCACTACAATACTTCCGTTATAACTCGCTAGATTTCAACCGTAGATGTCTCCTCTTTATAGAGGAGACATCTATTACAATATCTTGTCATTATTCATTCAGTTTGATCCTTATGTACAAAAATAGGAAATCAAATCCTGTTACAGCATACTGTTACAACAGTGTATATCTTTGTCATCCTTTGTTTAATCAGATCCTTCCGCTGTTGCAAAACTGGTAGTCTTCGTCTATCTCCTTGGGGTCCTTGTACTATCCTTGGCTGTTCCACTGTTGTTGTCAATTTGGTAAATCTCAACTGTTCCTTAAAGTTCTTCATGATGTTCCTGGTGTTCCAGCATCTGCGACTAAGTTTGGCTGATCGTGCTATATCATCATCGGCCAAGTATAGTTCTGCTAGCTTCAGACGGTTACTGCCCAGCTCGACAATTACTGTTTCATCCTTTGCAAATTAATACTTTTCCTGCTTTAGTCAGTTGTTGTTTCTGGTGTTGCAGCAACTGCACAGTTGTTGTTTCTGGTGTTGCAACAACTGTGAATTACAATTCTGTGGACTTTGAACAGTTCCAATCAATTGTCAGCGACTTAGTCAATTTCCAAAGATTACTTGTAAAGATAACATGAATATGTGTTGAATAATTAAACATATAGCAAATGAGGAGAGTTACTTCATACCTTGGAATGATGAGGTCAAAATGTTATCAAGGGTTTCTACTTATGGGCTAAAAAGGGTAACATCATGACAAAATATGAGGTCAAAAGTAGAAAATATGGAGTCCTAACACCTAGTAAGCTACCAGACAGAGTTGTGCAATTTCTGGAGGGAATGTTGGTTGCCCTCCAGAATTGAGCAATTTCTTGAAGGAGCTGCTAAGCCTGCAGCTAGACCAAGTGCGGTGAAACAGCTTGCGAGGGGGATGCAACAAGTTTTTATGGGAAGGTTGTCATTCTGCAAGAAAATGACTAAATCTTGTGTACTTGACAAAGCAAGACATGCTGCTTTGAAAGGTTGGTAGGGAGGCTCCAAAATGAAGCTAAGGAAAAATTTTGGAGGGTGGTTGTAGCCGCTACAACACTTGGCGACACACTGGTAGAACTCCATCTCTTTGAATGGACCTTGTTCGTGAAAAGCAAGTCTAACACCTCGAAAAGTATTCTTTAGTTCTTAGTTCTTCTTGGTTTCCACACTACTTGATTGTAAGATGTAGCATCTACCAAGCCCTTTGTCTGTCAACACACATTCCAAGCCAAGCCAACATAGTTGTTTCAATTGGGGATGAGGAGTATATGATGCACAAAAAGTATATTTGTTAGAGTCTTAGTTTCATCTCTAGTGTTGCTCCACAGCTAGCAGGCCTAGATAGTACCTCGGTGGAGTCATGCAGGAACAAAAGCATGGCTCCGCTACCAGTGACACTGATCAGTACCTCGGTGAAGTTACTTGCATCAGCTCTCTATGTAGGAAGCCTTTCTCTTCTTTCACCTTATTCATTTTCCATTTTTTCAAACATTTTTCACTTTTTCATTTTTTCATTTTTCATCTTCATAACTATTCATTTCAAAGGCAGAAGAGGGATCCCGACTAATTGAAAGAAGAATATCTTGTTCCTTCAGAGAAGTAGTTTATGTATACCTCTAACGTGCTTGTTAAGGTTTTCCCCATCACCTTACTCTACTTGATTGAGCTGACAAGGGTTAACCCAAAAACAAAAGACTAGAGTAGGTGACACTAGTTAGCACGCAAGCTTTGTGTTTTCACCAAGGTTCATTTCAAACAGTATGTATTTTCAATTGATGCATCATGGACTGGAGACACCAAGTTCTTACATAAGAGAGTGGATAAAAGATAACCAAATGATGATAATTGTACAAGTCCTCCTGTACTTTACCCAGCTTGTTTAAATATTTTCACACGGTCCATACGAAACTAACCTACGGACAATAACAAGAAAACAAATCAAAAAGAAAAGCATGAAGCGAAAGAAAATGTGGAAGCAAAGTGAGAAAGCAAACAAACACACAAGGAAAGAAGAAAACAACTCAAAAGCAAACACTACTCCTACTCCTAAGCTAATAATACATGGGTCATCTCACATGAAGTGATACTTCCAATTCAACCACCGGCACATTGGTTGACCCATGTTGGTGAAGGCACGGTTTGCGAACATCATAGTTGTGCAAACCAACAATCATGAAAGATATAACGATGAAGGTAGACACACTCCGAGCTTACAAGCGACCACAGAACAAAGATGAATGAAAGCGCATGACATTTACTTTGTGGAGCTATCATGGTGCTATGTTACACTGTGTGTAAATGTTGAGTGTATGCGTTCTCTTGACTGTGACATGCAAGAAAACGTGAGAAATGTAGACCACTTACATCGTGCATGTGTGCTTCTTGTGTAAGATTCCTCTAATGCATGAGCGATGGGATTGTGTAGTTCGAGTGGAGGAAGTGAAATCTGGGTGTTTGGTTGATCTTTAAAGCAAAGTAGAGAGTGATGAGGAGCCTTGAGTGTTTCAACAATTTCCTGACCGGAAGTGAAACCAACCTCAGGACAACAAGGGCCTGATATAACCATCATCTCGAGCTAAAGTTCCTCAATAGTCTATGGGGTTTCAACTTCGTTGACAGATAGATCATCATAGACCAGTGTCTTAGACAAATTAACAACGATTGGATCAACATCATTATTAGATGAAGGAGTAGAGAGATCACAACAACCAAAATCAGAAAATTCAGGATGTTTGTCAGCATCCTTGTGATTTGATGAAGAAGTAAAGATATTCACCCTTTGTGTTTTCAGAAATGACGGAAGACAGATTGGACGACTTTTTAGAGGAAGATGTGTCCTCTCCACACTGTGATGACAGACTGATATCCGATGTGTCCTGTGAATGATCGAAATTAGAAACTTATGGAAATGGGTTTTCACAGGGGAAACCAATAGTGGAAAAATAACAAGGGATGTCAGGATAAATTGAATGAGGCACGACTGGAAGGGAGTCATCCTTCACCGCAGGTTCTTCTTTAGATTATTGCACACACTCATCATGAATGATGGTGTAGGTTCGCTGCATAACACAAACTCCATCGACAACTTGATCCTCGTTCACAATAGGGGAGGAGTTTGGAATGGAAGAACACAAGACAGTACAATCCGGTGGATCAATAGAATGGGGGGATAGAGGTTGAGGGAATGAATCAAGTGACAACCAATAGGCTTTCAAGCCAAATATGCATAGATATCAAGAGCCGGTGGGGTGGGAGGATGTGTTAGTTCAATAGATGTGTGTGCATGGTCTCCCACATCACTTCATGGTGGTGGAGTTATATGATGAGGTGAAGGTGGACAATCACTTGTGACAGCAACTGTGCCTACCTGTGATTGCACAGCTCCATCACCGAGGTGTGCTGAGTGGGGTTCGGATATGCGAAGAAGATACTCAAATCTCCCATAAAGAAATTCTCAATCAATTTCATCTTCGGGAAATCGGTATGCAAGATTAAAAAACTGTGTGTAAAACTAATCAACAGATTCATCAGGTTCTTTTCTTAATTTCATAATTTCTTGATCGAGTGCTTTATGGTTAAAGTGATTGAAAACATGGTCTATCTCTACGACCAAATGAGCAAGAGAATGAATATATTTTTTGGGCAATGTGGCACGCTAGTGCATGGGGTTCCCTCGAAGCATGTAGATGAACAGTGCGTAGGTCATGTACACTTCAAAGATTCCATTTCTTTTGCATGAGCCTACAACACCAACCGTGTGTCTAACCAAGGCTACGTGGCCTCCACCATCATATGTTTTATGTGACAAGTTATCCAAGAGCTCTTTCGAGATTATGAAGTTGTTTCTATAAGACATACACTCCAGAAGAGAAACTCTGTAGTTAGTCATGATAGATATGTAGAGATTCAAAATAGATGTGAGGACTCAACTTGTCATCTCGTCCTCCTTCTAGCACCAAAATGTTGACGGTGCTAGACCCACCAACGAGTAAGGGGATCTCCTCGATAAGAAGTCCCAATTAGACCTCAGACCGTTTGGTGTAGGAGTCCCAATAGTGGGTTGTACAGTAATGCCCAGACAACGATTTCGCACAGAGGCAAGTAAGATGTCTCTGTTGGTAGCAAGGGTGTGATAGATGCAACAAGCCAAGGAAGGTGCATGAGAGATTCAAATACACAGGGATGGAGATGAGTGCGCCCCTTGGAAACTTGTGATAGCACGGAGTTAAGAAGGGAATACACGAGGAAAGATGCATAACAACATGGAAGGCAAGTTAGCTAGCAATCCAAAGTGATGGTTAAACCAACAACACATTTCGAAAGGATTCATACATACATACACAGAAAAGTCTATACTTGCATGAGTAAGCAAAAAAATACATATATAATTTAGAGTAAACCAGATAGCGTAGAATACAATACAACACATGCATGAAACGTGATGGCTCTATTATATTAATAAGTGTAATTTCTAGTCATACAATACATCCATGTCTAACCATTAGTTCTGACAGTGGAACGTTATAGCCACAACCACCTACTCCTCCAAAGAGATATACTAGCTCTGCGTAGTGGAGAAGCCATGGCTTGTTACAATATTGTCCAAGCTCTATCTAAGATAGTCCTATCGAAAGCTTGGCTAACCAAAAGCCTATACAATGAGTTATGAGGGAATATTTATAGAAAAGGGTGGGGTGACCCTTTACATTACCCTTTTTGACAGTTCATCTACCCTCATGACTCTTCATTTACTCTATGACTATTACATCCAACTATCGACACTTGGACTTCCACTTGAAAAGACGTTATATTACAATGCACATGTGCCCATGTGAGACAAAATTGCTTGAGCAAGTCATGCAAGACATCACTGACACTCGGTTTTTTGTGGTGAGACCAACTCTTTGACATGCTTTTGATGGTGAAGGTGTTGAGTTGATGCCAAGCTTGGTTGTTTGTGATGGTGTTCATGTGCTCCATGGTGACGTCTTTCTGAAGCGAACTCTTGCCTCCATTGCATCCGGGAGCATTGGTATGGCTCCTCTATCCAACTCATCTGCTAGCATGTGCATGATCTTCTTGGGTATGACTGAATCGGAAACACACTGATGCATAGTGTCTGTGTTGATCTTCCAGTGTGTTCTTGTGGTCATGCATATCAACTATCAACTACATGTTCAGCTCTAGTTGGACTTACTTCTTGTCTTTTGTTCGATGAGTGTGCCAAATGGGTTAGATTGCATGCATGCACACAATGACATGCATGCTACTGAATTCCCTTACATGTGATCAACAACACCACTCACCATGTCTGCTCCATGCCATCTTCTGGGATGAATCTATAACTTGTACAGGTGAAGTTTCATCCGTCTGTGCATGTTGTGCCCCCTGATGTACCTGTTCCTGTTCCTACTCATTCTCTTGTCTATGCAGCTCTTGTTCTTCCTTGAGTTGCTTCTTGAGCACATGAAACTCCTTCTCTATTCCATTCTCTGCCTTCACATGATCTTCATGTCACGTCATCACCTCATAGCCTGAGTCTCCAAAGTTTCTTTAATCACAAGTGGATCTGCTTGAGCTTGCAACTTTGTTCCGCCTCTGTGTTCTCAAAAAGCTTCCTCTTGCATTCATTGCATTAGGTATGCTTCCTTCTGTTGTTATTGATGGTGTTGCTTGATGTGATGTGGCTGGCATCATATCTTGATGTCTTTGTCTACGAAAAACTTGATGTCTTCTTGGTTAGGTAAGTTCACAAAAACTTGATCGACTACATCCCCAAGCATGCTCTAAACAGTGCCTTTAACTCTGCTCTCCTGGAAACCATTGTACCTATGTTGCTAAGAGGTAGATGAACGCTTGCTAACAATGTAAACTTTGAAACGGGAACTATAAACTCAAAATGGGAACTCTGGCCAAAAAATGCCAAAAAAACATCAAAAAACAGTGCTAAAAACAAAAAGTGTGTATACTGGAATAATGGATTTTTTTTTTAGGGCTAATTTGAACATGTTTTAAAAATGGCAGTGAAAACAAAATTTTCGTGCAAAATATAGCTTGAAAACGAAAAGTGATTATATTAGAACGATGATTTTTTTTTAGGGTCAATCTTCAAAATTTAAAAAAAAATGCTAGTAAAATGATCTAACAACATAAAAGTGTCTCATAACTTCTCATTTAACACCATATAGAAATCAAAAATTTTATTTCAAGAGACGATGCATACATCAGTTAGATAAACTGTCTTAAACAATTATTCAAAATCACTCATATTTTCTTGCATGCCATCAGAATTCACATCTTCAGATGAGTCAATGGATGTGGATGAAGATGTTCCATATTCTTCTCTTTCATCAACTAGTGCTCCATCTGAGTCCACATGCATGCCCATCATTTCAGGTTTCAAAATTCTTCTAGATCTACGACTGGTTTCAGTAGACTCCCATCTCAATACTGTTCCTTCTGGTAACAGCCTTTTCAGAATCTCTATCGTCTTGAAGCGAAGAGTTCCCCTCTTTGTTAAATTGAAGTCATAAACAAGTATGTCAACATCCTCCAATTTCAATATGTCTGTGCGACGACGATTTATATTCGTACCCTTTATTTTTCTCTTTCTGCCATTTTTTTGTCAACTACCATCTCTGGCTTATACACACCATTGAATGGGTGTGTATTTGTGGCATACCAATGTACTTCAACACTTGTAACATCCTCATTTTCTGTAAAGACCTTTATAACTTTAGCAACCCAGAATGGATAGCCATTGAGATCTCCATCTGCTAGCACTGCAATCATGCAACCCTCATTAATATTATGTACTGAACCCCTGTAAAGGTCTTCCATGGCTTCACGTTATGCACGAGATATTTTGGAATCAATATACATCTCTCTTTCCTTTGCCTGTGAAGAATTAATAATACCTTGAGATTGTTGCTGTTTAACAATGTTTCTTTCCTCATGTTCATTTGACACATTTTTTGACCAAATAAATGGATTTTTGAAAGGTATATCTTCATTTGTTGTTGTTGAAATGATATCACTTTGATTATTGAAAAATGACTCCCACCAAACTGAATCAGCAATGTCAAAGTACTCATATGCATATCTAATACATTTTTTAATTTCTTCCAGGCAATTAGAATAATTTATATCTCTATTTTGTCTGCGTGCATTCTGAACTTCACCAACTGATTGTAATAACAATACTTTTGATGCAAATATTGGATGATCTAGAATGAACTTCAAAAATTGCAAACCTGATGATGGTGCCCATTCTGCAGTAGT
>APFE030359582.1:0-10893 GCA_000404065.3 Pinus taeda
GCCATTTAATATTAAGATAGATTCCTCTGACTACTTTATCAATGTATTCCTAACTTGCTAAGGACATTTGGTGACCTATAATAGTGAATCACTCTCCAATATTGCTTTTAGATACCCCTCCTATGGAAAGGAGATGTACCATCATGCAGGCATGTCAACTATGGAAGAATTCTTTTTAGGGAAGGAGATGATCATCCACATTGATCATAGGCATATGAAATTCATGCAAACATAAATCAGCTTACATAATGACCACCATAAAAAATGGTCCACATAATTGCAACAATTCCACTTGAATATCAAGTATAAGGGAAGGATATGATCATCCACATTGATCATAGGCCTATCTAATTGATGCAAACATATATAAATTTACATAATGTTCACCATAAAAAATGGTACACATACTCGCAAAAATTCCATTTGAATATCAAGTATAAGAAGGGTAGCACCAACTGTGTTGCAGATTCGTATAGTCAACCTCTGGTTATGATACTAGCCACTATTCTCAACAATTATGTGAAAAATACTTTTGGATGGACACAATTATACAATAGAAACTCTATATTTTATGCTACATACAAGATATTAATTGCATGAAAACAAGTTCCATACTTACACCTTCATGATGCACTCTTGTGGTATCTAGGCCACCTATTTGTTCGTTCAAGTGAACAATACAAGATGCTTTAGGAGGAATGTTAAAATCAAGTGGGATGACACATCAATGCAAAGAAAATAGTATAAATACTTAAGAATTATTTTTATTAGCCAAAGCTTCAATATGACGTCAGTTGGTATATTAGATTCTCCATTTCCTATGTCATTGCTAAACCACCTGTCAAGAAGCAAGGAATGTACACTACTCTACTTAACGCATAAAAGCCCTAGGATTTAGTCTGAATGGATTACATGTTAGGTTTTCCCTGTAGTAAGAATGGTAATTATTTCTTTTGTGTAGTTATTAATTGTTGTGAAGATAAATCCCCTCTGCGGGCAGAGGGGATCTCTCTAACCTAATGAGTGGGTCTAGCAGCAAACTAAACAAACTAATGTAGACTTTCCTAGCTTATGTTTAAAAGTGCAGAGAGAGGGAGAAACCTACCTCACTCTGATGCTAGTTGCTCAATCCTTTGGTGGTGGCTTTGATCCCTTAGCTTCTAGGCTCGCTCCTTACTCGTTCCTTATGTCTGAGTACCTACAAGAGAGATCAAAGGATAATACAAGATATAAGATACAAGAGCATACATAGTATATATCAAACATAAACTACTTGATAGATCAAGGAGTATCAAGCTAAATGCATACATATCTAGACATTTATTGAAATTTAATGTCAGATGTATATATTAATGAATCAAAAGGGGAAGAATACAACCATTTCCTTGATGTTGGAGGCATCCTTTTGATTGATGTCCAAGTCCAATCCAAGACTCTTCAAGCACTCCTTCTCCAAGTTAAATGAGAAACATTTAGGAATAATCTCAGCATTGGAATGGAAGAAATGAATGACCAACAATTTGGGGATGGAAGGGATTTGATTTATAGGAAGACAGAGGAAGTTATGGATCCACAAAATAGGGACAAAAGTCCACATATCAAGGGGAAGGACCGTAAAGGTAGGATCAAGAGCTCCAAATGGGAGAGCTCAAACATATCTCTACCCAACAACATCAACTCATTGTTTCTAGAACTTTCCAACATACAAAGCTTCTCCTTCATTTTGAGAAAACCTTCTAGAAAAGGTTCAGCGTGGTTTTTCATAACAAAACATGCACTAACAACTCTAGATCAAAGAACTACAACCTGCCATCAGCACGGGAAGGCAGTGGAGCAAAGAGCGTTGGTCCTTAAATTTAGGGTTTCATTCAACCTTCTCTAGAATTAACTCAGGGCCGTTTTTCTTCCATTCTTCAATGATGTTTTAGTATGTGTTTTATGATGAATACACTTCACATTTGTCAAATTTTTGGGACTTCGGGATGTGGAATAGGAAGTGAATAATAGGTGTGACAAAATACTGTGTAACATATGCCGCCTAAATCATGAGGGTAGAACATGGAGTGATGGGTGAAATTCTTTTCAAGTCAAGGCAAGGATTGGAAAAACACTGTCAGGAGACCTACAAATCAAGCATATACATATACATATCTGAATCTATGATATAAACATGCCTCATGATACATGAATAGGCATTTAATAATACATGAATCCATGGAATGGGAACATCTATTCGAATAGAAGGGATCGTGTGCATGGATCCAGGTTATGGACACAACCATTTGAATAGAAATGATCATATATATGGACCCACAGTATGGTCGCAACCGTCCGTATAATCATGTGTATAGTCATAAATAACTCACAACTCCACGCAACCTGGATGTGATTAGATGGAACCCAGGGTCTTGATTTTTGTCCCAATCCAATTAATGTACAAATTCTAGCATGCGAACAGATGTGCCGAAGTCAAACATGATATAAAACAACTTGATTTCTGGTCAATGATGTAAACCATTAACAAGCATGAGAGAAACCACCATTAATGACAACGTCTCTGAAGGTACAATTAGCATAATCCACAAGTGTGAAGACTGAAGTTGAAGTTGAACACTCGTAGAATCATTTGATCGAAGGCCAATCATGTAAACCTATCGTCGAATGTGAAGAACTTCCCATTGAGGCATGCAAGTTGCAAGGTACTAGAAGAAAGTTTCTAGATAACCTTCCTGGATAATGAGCTGAAGTCGATAAGAAGAAATCCATTGAAGGAGGGCCATATTATATCCCACATCATCAACATGAAACAAAGGATATAGTATAGTAGGTAGGTTTGATTCAGGACTGTGGCAGAAAGGTCAAATAGTGTATAAGCGGTAAAAACCACAGATAGAACTTATCTTAAGCATATCAGTGACATGACTCCATAGTTTAGCAACATTTGACTCATCATGGGATAGTAGGTCATGATGATGAAACAATATAATCAGATGAGAAGAAAAATGGATTTTCCAAACTCAG
Organism: Pinus taeda; assembly: GCA_000404065.3. NCBI lineage: Eukaryota > Viridiplantae > Streptophyta > Pinopsida > Pinales > Pinaceae > Pinus > Pinus taeda. The sequence goes on from APFE030359582.1 coordinate 3,022, forward strand.
GAAGGCAAGAGATGAAGTGAGGATATCTGAAACGCGACATGAGTAACAGATAAATGTCATGTTCAAGTGCGAAAAGCTTCCTTTACACAAAATACAAGATGTGTTCACTTTAATTTTCCCCCCACCATTTCTACTTTCTACTCAAATATTTTCTAATTGCCAGATTGAAGGGGATAGCATATTCTTGCGATATAAGTTCATCCTTTGGATCAATCCATCCTATTAAGTTTAACGAGTCCTAAGAAGGAGAAAATCGGTCTCATCATGATGCCAAGTGCTATGTCGTTTAAGTTTTACAAGTCTGATAGAGGTGAAAGCCACCATCCTTTTCATATTTATAGAGTTCGAAAAAGAGGTAAAAAAAAACTCGAAAGGTCCCTTTTCGTTTATCATCTCTTGAATCCGAAAAGGTAGAAAATGATATCCAAGAGAACCTCTTAGCCATGGTTGACTAAGGTATTCCTTTTTCCTGCAATAGTCTATCTCAGTGCGAATAAGGGTTAAACTTATATGGAGGAGACGTCATTTCATTCACTGTAACAAGTTTGAAACAACAAGTACTTGGCAATCTTTGCATGTTTTGAGAGTCAGAAAAGAGCTTAAAGATGAATCGAAGCAGTCAGTTTTTTGTTTATTTTTTATGAGCCTAAAAAATTGATAAAGGAATACTCATTTAATCAGTCATAATTAATCATTGTCACCATGTTCTATGACCTATTATTGCATAAGTGAAACGTACATTACCAATTTTGAAGAAAGATACTAAAATATATGTGCTAAAATGCCCTAATTTGGTCAAAATGTCATTTAAAAACTTATAAAAGCTCAAAATAGTAAATTATTTCCACCATTTTACGATTTTACAAATAAGAGAGAATTTTTAGCCTATTCTACCTCAATCTTTAGGTGAAGAGTACGATCAATCCCACACACCATTCATCAAGTCATTCACTGCATCGAAGATATTTGTCCCTTCCCTTCAATTTGGTTGTACTTTTATGCATTTTCATCCATAGACTAGGCAACATGGAGGGCTTAGCAAAAATTCATGTCGAGGGTGACCAACGCGGGTTTTACCCATCAGACACACATTGTTCACCCTATGGTCAACTGTGGTAGCACATTGGAAGTGTGGAAAGATATATGGATAGTCATGCTAGCCCATAGTTGCAACGCTTTTGAAAAATACTCCATATTTAATGACTTAGTTTCACATTTTGTTCCATAGAAACTCATTAAATGTTGTTTGATGGATGTTTTACAGTTTAATCAACCAAAAATGGTGATGAAATGGAAAGAAATAGAACACAAAATTGAAGACAATTTAGTAGTTGAGGACTCAAATTGCATTACTACCCTTCAAGACTGTGGGTTATTGAAATTCTTCCAGATTCCTGGGATTAGGAGCTAGTTAGAGTTACTACAGCAATTCATTAATTACTGGGATGTGGATCACCAATTATTCATGATTGGAGACCATGAACTCGAAATAGATGTCACAAACATTTATTTCATTATTGGTTTGTCTAGAAAGGGACAATGAATTCAGTTATCTGGTTCTCATACGATAGGGGAGAGAACATATATTTTTATTGTGAGACATTCTCCAGGAATTCGAAAAGCTTAGATTGGGAAGATAGATTTAAATACCATGACTAATCACCCACTAGGAACAATCCTTCATACTATGGCCTGAATAGTTGGAGCTCAAGCATTGCATGAAGCAAGAAAATCTCATTTCCAGCATGTTATTAATTTTCTAAGTCCCACGATCTTCAAATGGTGTGAGGGTTTGTTGGTTAATACGAAGAACCAACTTACTAAGTGGAAGTCCAAAATGCTGAAACAATTCATCTTCGAATCCATCCTGGTGACATTTTCCTTGGAATGTGCGCCATTTTTTTGATTTTTGTGGATAGAAGTGGAAGCACCAGCACCCAGAGATCCACGGTTGATGAGGTGGGGTGAGCTAATTCCTCAGCAGGGAGGTGGTTAGCGGATGTATTTTCCGCTGACATTTTTGGGATGGCTATGACAACAACTAATCTGATAAATGATTGGGCATATACTAGCACACATTTATGAGGAGATCTTGATCTTCCACTTCCACTAGGGGCAGAGTCGACTGATGTAGATAAAAACTAGGTGTTAAAGTTTTTGAAGTTTTATTTATTTTTATATGTGTACTGAGATTTGATACTTATAACTTTTGCATATTTTGGACGAGAGAATCCTTCAGGGGTTCTCCAATAGCTAGGTGAGTGACACCTCATATAGAGGATGCTCCCTATGAGGAGGGATCAAACCCGATCATTGAGGTGGAATGCAATCTCGAAGTCCTGAGAAGGGGAATTCTAGAATATGCATCGATTAATGAGGTTCCACCATGATATTAGAGGTATACTATAGGTGTAACTACCAGACTATGTCAGCTATTGAACCAAGTCATTAGAGTTGTGTCATGTTATCATGAGAACCACGTGGGTGAATAACCGTCTCTAGTCTTTATTTTCCACACTTATGTAGGTTTGAGAACCCATGTGTCTCAGAAAATAGTTTTTGACATTTTCATGTAATAAACTTGCTGCAACACTCTATATATATATTATTATATATATATATATATTTATATTATTTATATTATATTATATATATATATATAACATGTTTTCCTGTTATGTTTACTACGTGATGCTTTGTGTTTTACATATGTCATAGATGTCTATGTAATACATAACTAGCTAATCTATCTATTAATGTGTTCAAACATCTCAAAATATGTTGATAAGTGACATAATCAGATTCTCATTTCAAAAGAAGAACTCGCAAATACATTCTAATAATTTGAGGATTTCTAACTTAATATTGTTTGTTTAGTTGTAGTACAATGAGATGTAAATCAAGATTAATGACTAACTCTCTAATGGCAAGAATAATGCCTTCTAAAAAAAGCTCGATAACCACACTATATTTGCCAATGTTATTAGTAGTACGACCTAAACATGTGCCTTGTAAATTCACTAGCTCACGATTAGGGTCAAATATTTACCATGTGGTGGAAGATAAATTATGTGTACTATGATAAGATCCATCAACAAAACCAACATAAAGGTTTGATGACATCTGCAATCCAGGTATAACCCATGGTAATCAGAGGAAAACACATTTGCAAAATAAAAAAAACACACCAAAACCAAATTGTACACTAATGAATAACACACTAATGTACAAAGTGTTTACACCAAACCACGCATAATACTTTTTGAGGTAAATCCCATTTCGGGGCTTAGCCAATTGATTTCCTTCATAGCCAACCAACACATAGGAACCTTTTTGTAATACTTGTTTAACAATGTAAGGTCTATGCCACATTGGTTCGAATTTCGGAGCCCCAATTTATCATTGGCTTGATCATATAGCAAGACTAACTCACCTTTAGCAAAAAACAAGGAGTAACAGTTTTACCCTATTTTGCTTTAACTCATTTCTTCTGAGCTTGAATCGCTAATGCTTGTTCCTCCTCTGGTGATGTGCGTGGGAGTAATTCTACTACTAGTTTCAATGAAGGAATCTCACATTCAATCAGAAGGGTTGACTCTAGACCATACACCAACTAAAAGGGTGTGAATCTAGCTGTTTTCTTAGTTGCGATTCAGTATGTCGATAGAGCTAAAAATACCATAAGTTTCCAATTTTGTTTATGCATGCTAATAGTACGTTGAAGCATTCTAACAAAGACTTTGTTGAATACCTAAACTTGGTCGTTGGCGTGTGGATAGTAAGGAGACCTGTCGTGATGAGGACCTAATTGAGCAGTAAGCTCTATCATCATATAATTTTAGAAATGAGAGCCACGGTCAGTGACGATGGCTTGGGGGACACCAAATCGAGCTATGATGTGATTAAAAATAAATTGAGCCACAGTTTTACCTTCAGAATCGTATGTGGGCATCGTGTTGGCCATTTAGTGAAATAATCGATGACAACGATACAACCATGCCTCTCGGTCGAGTGAGGGTTATAGGTCATGAAATCATTACCCCATTTGGCAAAGGGTGTCATGGTAAAATTGGGTGAAAGGGTACAGTTGGGGCATGTTGTTTGTGATTATAAATATGGTAGGAATGACGTTTTTAGATTGCTAAAATGCAATCTCTGAAGATCGAAGGCTAGAAATAACCAACGCAAAGGATTTTTTGAGCCATAGCATATCCCAACATGTGACTGCTACAGGCCACAGAGTGAAATACCTTTAAGACTCTCTCAACTTCTTAAAGTGTTAAACATCAGCAAAGGATTGAATCAACATCAACACGTTGTAAATTATCTCCAATAATTCGGTAAGGTTAGGACTAATGTCAGATGCATTGACGTTCAGAGTTGGATAACTCTATCCAACTCTAGTCGAAATTTTTGGGTCCTCGGATAGGTAATGATATCTCCATACCATGGATCAACAATATTGAAGAGGAAGAGAGTTTCCTTAGGAATCAACTCATTGGATCCAGTAGACATGGTTGCAGAAGGAAGGTTACAAATTAACTCGAGAAGAAATGAGTGATTTATTCTATTTATCTTTAACAAATTCCAAATAAAATTCTTGTAATATAACAATTAATTTAGAATACTTTCCCCTTAGCAACTGACGAGTCAAAATATCTTCCATGGGGGCTACAGTTGGAAATCATAGTGGTTTTTCATAATAGAATAGAGTGTTGAAAGCGTTGAACATTGTGAACAACTAATAAAGCTAGTTTCTTGACATGGGAATATCGAGTTTCAACACCAAAAATATTCGACTCAAGAAGAAAATATTTGTTAATCTCCATCATCATCATCATGAACAAGTACCATAACAATAGTACTATCAATGATGGCCAAGTACAAGAAATAATTGCGATGATAATTTGGGGGATGTAGTAAAGGAGCACTAATGAGGGAATTCTTCAATGCATCGAAGAATTTTTGAGTCTCGAATTGAGTCACCATTTTGTTGTTAAGATAAATCCCCTCTCCAGGCAGAGGCGATCTCTCTAGCCCAATGAGTAGGTCTAGCAACAAAATGAACAAACCAATGCAAACTTTCCTAGCTTATGTTTAAAAATGAAGAGAGAGGGAGAAACCTACCTTGCTCTTATGCTAATTTCTCATTCCTTCGGTGATGGCTTTGATCCCTTAGCTTCTAGGCTCGCTCCTTACTCATTCCTTACGTCCAAGTACCTAGAAGAGAGATCAAAGGAAAATAAAAGATAAAATAGGATAAATAGTATATATCAAACATAAGCTATTTGATAGATCAAGTAGTATCAAGTTAAATGCAAAATATTTTGACATTTATGGAAAGTGAACATTGGATGTATATATTAATGAATCAAAAAGGGAAGAATATGGCCATTTCCTTGATGTTGGACCCCTCCTTTTGTTTGATTTCGAATTCTAATCCAAGACTCTTCAAGAACTCCTTCTCGAAGTTACATGGGTAACATTTAGGCATAATCTCAACATAGGAATGAAAAAAATCAACGACCAGCCATTTGGGGATGTAACGGATTTGATTTATAGGAAGGGAGAGGGAGGTAGGTGTTGATGCCTCAAAAATCGCTGCACCAACATTGGGGAAACCACCCGGTCCGAACCTTAGTGCAGCTCCTTTTCCGTTTGGGATACTGGCTCCAACTGGGGGTAATGGGACCAGTTTCCCAGAAATAGATAAATGGGATGAATGAATACTTTGTAGAAAACAGTAGTGATAGGTGGATGACTAAAACTATTGACAGAAATATAAATGAATAAAACTATCCCGAGAGTCTATTTCAACTCTAAACTGTAGCTTTTGATGTTCTATATCCACAAATACAATTATATAGATGACTGCATTTATATAGACATAGATATTAAATTATTCAAGATTACTGTACCTAAGTAGTTAGGCGCAGCGATTAAAGTGATGCTACTAGAATTTAAGTGTTCATACCATTAACGCATACATGATTAAAAATAAGGCATATCATATAAACATCCAATAGTGGCATGAGTAAGATTTCCTATTGTTGCGCATGCATACAATTAACGATAGCAGGAAATAATTACACAGCGAATTCACATACACAGAATGAATTCAAACAAAAGATAGAAATACCATTTGAATAGAAAGCCACTCCCGATATGAATCACTATGTATAGCTTCTACCTTGACGCATAAACATTCCTCAAATCAATGACAGTAGTGCACAATTGAATCAAGAAATTTCTCCGTTAAAGTAAAAGCGAGTGGTTGAGTTTCATAAAAGAATAGAGGCTGAAGCACAATAGTGCAAACTTCAGTCTGTTAAGTCTTATTGAAAAATTTTACGACCCTTTCTAAAAACATGAAAGGGTCTATAAATACTATGCTAATCTAAATATCTACAAAACAGAAAAGCTAACTAAGCTGATGTCAATAAATTCTTGTTGCTATTTTTGCTAGCAATCCGAGGAGCTGGAGGATGAATCGTTCTGTTGGCTGCTTCCCTTTGAACCTGAGTTGATTGATGGCGAGCATTGGCTCAACTTCAAGAGGTTTGTTGAGCCGGGAACTGGGATGGGCAGCGTAGGTGGAGTCTTGGATGTCGGGTATCATGCATTGAACGACATCGGTTAAGCATTTGAGAGCAGATCGTTGTTCATGCGGCTTGATTAGGAACCGCCAATATGCTTCTATGTTTAAAGTGTCGACCCCGGTAATTGACCTTGCTTTGCTCTCTAAATCAGGGTAACATGTTTGTTCCAATGTGTTTGCTATAGTAATCTTTCTGGGCGTGCATTGGGAAATTATATTGGCCAGATAGAGAGTGTTATTTACTAGATCAACCAAATTACCAGCAGTTAATGCACATCTTGATGCTGCCCTTTCTGCCTTTAATACCTGTGTTTGCCATTCTGTAAACAATATGTTTTTATGGACCTCGAGTATCCTAGGCAAATTGGATTCCTTTCCTGACTTCGAATCTTGCCATTCAAGGTAGGTTGTGATATCTTCTTCAGCTTGATTGTAGTCATCTCTAGCCTTTTCTACCTGCTCATTTACAGTTGTAGCTAACTCACAGAGCGGTTCCGCTTGAGAGAGGGATTGCGCCAAGAGTTTAACTTCTGCTGTAAGTGCCTTGTTGATTAACATCGCCTCCTTTTTGAATTCTTTTATCTGCGCATCTCCCTCGGTAGCCTCTAATTGTGCTGTAATTTGAGTGATATTCTCATCTTTAGCCTTCAAAGATTACTCATTTGCCGTTTTTAGTTGCTCCAATGCCTCTGTCAACTCATTTTGTCTCTAGATGGCTGTCTGGGTGATCCTCTGTTTCTCCTCCTCCCATTGCTGCATCAATTGGCTATTTATTTTCTGTTGTTCCACTAGCTATTCACTTGTATGTACTGCCTGTTGTCGTTGTTCTGCTAATTGGCCCTCGGCTTGTATTGCCCTTTGTCTAATATCCGTTAATTCTGCCTGCAACGTGGAAATATCCTGGTCTTTAGTTTTTAGAAAAAGACTTACCTCTGATGCCTTATCGATGGTGGCAGCTGAATAAGCTCCGGCATATTGTGACAGCTTGGTCAGATCATCAGAGGGATCGAGTTTCTCCCTCCAAACTACATTGCCCATGAGTGATTGCTCGAGAAAGAGGTAAGGTTGATCAAGCCTCTGTCTCTTTCTCGATCGTTTTACTACAGCTCTATGCTCAGGGCTGTAGAAGACGTTCAACGGAGGAATGTCTTCCATTTGGAGAGTGATTTGGTCGCCAAGACCTTTTGTAATTATTTCCACATTCATAGTTTTGGGTGGGCCGGTGGCTGTGCTCAAAGCCTGAGATGAGCTTTCCTTCTGTATGCTGCTGCTTT